>OZ018394.1:8443999-8494767 GCA_963969525.1 Ontholestes murinus | reverse complement strand
GCAATAAAATAAGAATGAGGGATGTAAAAGTAGCCTAAGGGAGGGAAAAAGGTTAAAATTATGTGATTATGTAAAGAAACAATTAAATATTTTATTGCTAATTTTCTTTTCCTCTTTCCTCTCTCTTATTTACTCTTTAATTGATTTTTAATTTCATAAACTGTCTCTACCTTCTTCTCTTGTTCAATTCTCTAGTTAATTTCTTCATTTCTCCTTACTGAAGGTAATATATTCTGTCATAGCCACCTCTCACATCACGTAGCAGGTCCGTACCTCGGTATTTCACCATACGTGTGGGATTTGCTTTTGTGTTCTCGTTCCCCGCTCGGTTGCTGAGGTCTAACCACCTCAGTGACGGACTGGGGAATTGCACTTGCTTATTCCACCCTTGGTTTGTCTCTATCCGATTACTATCGAGTGTTCTGCTTGGGGGTTGCCTGAAATTGGGGTGGTTATGCCACTTCCAATATTAAGGTTATCTCCCTTGGGGTTCTTACTCAGGGGTTTTGATATGTCGGTTACCCTCTTCAACTTCTCGGACTTGGGTTTAGGTTTTTCCTGCGTGAATCGTACTTTCGTGCGTTCGTTAGTACGAAATTTCGATATGTCAAACTTTCCACCGCTCATTTCACAGTCTGATTGCGGAAGACCGACCATTTTGTGTTTGTCTACCTTCAGTAATTGTTCTCTTATCTTTTTACATCATGTTAATTCTATCAATTTAGTTCAATTTTAAATTTCAAATACTTATAATGTTTCGGTTTAATTTTACTCAAAATTCTATTTGTTGAGTTTTCCATGACGTCTTCAATTTTCACAATAAGGAATTGTATTGGGAAAGAACTTAACCTCAAAAAATCTTGCTGTAGCCATGTGGTCTTCCATAGTGTAGGACACACACTTATAATTGTTTACTTGTAAGTCTTATCTTTATTTAGTTTTTAGGTTAATAATGTCAATATTTTATTTTATGTTAAAATGTAACTTTTAATTGATTTTAATGTTAACTTTTTAAATTTTAACCACTGTAGATCTCTCACGTATTGTTCCTTTTAGGCTCTGAGGATGCATACATGTTGTGTGCGAAACGTTAGCATGTACATATAACAATATAGTGGACTAGAGCACAACCAACACCGTGTATTCTTTGCTCCCTACACACTAACACATTACATTGGACTTCTCTCACCCGTTAATTTCAAAGAGTTGATATTCACTACGTCCGTTACCATTTGGATATTATATATATATATATATATATATATATATATATATATATATATATATATATATATATTTAGTTTTTACGTTTATGATTTTATTGTATGTTGTATATAAAGAAAAACAAATGAATATCGACTTTTATTGTATTTTTGATTTTTGTATATAAATGTATGTTTATTATATAAAATAAAATGTGTTTTATTTAAACCCACGATAACAAAATTAGATAAAAAAGTTGACACCTTGCTTAAACAAAAAAACATACATCCAAATTTGCTTTTTTGTTTCATATTGTCTACAACTATTCGAGTGTATTTCATTGATAGTAACATTTTTCAAATCTGACCATTCAGTCAAGAGTTATCGTGAAAAAACTGAAAACAATTGAACCTAGAAATTTGTTTTTTGCATTTTTTAAATCTACTCGATCGGTATATTTATTTAGAAGTGAAAATTTTCAAAATCACCCTTTCTGCGATTAGTTATTGCGAAAAAACTGAAAAACAATTGAACCTAGAAATTTGTTTTTTTGTATATTCTGTATCTATGTAATAATTGGGTTTCATTAGAGAAAGAACGTTATTCCGGAAAAAGTCAAAATCAATTGAACCTCGAAATTTAATTTTTGTATTTACCAAATCTATTCGATGAGTGTGTTTCAACAGAAGTAAACTAATTGCAGAATGGTCAGATTTGATTTTTTTGACTTCTAATGAAATACACTCGAGAAATAAATGTAGAAAATGTGAAATAACAAATTTCGAGGTTCAATTGTTCTTGAGTTTTTTTCACGATAACTTTTGACAGGATGATTTTACTTCTGCTGAAACACATTTATCGATTAGATTTGGAAAATGCGACAAAATATATTTCGAGGATCGATTGTATTTTAGTTTTTATGGAATAACTTTTAAGAGGATAGTCAGAGTGAAAAAATCCACCTCCAAAGAAATCTAATCGCAGGATAGTCAGATTTGTTTTTTTTTAGTTCTAATGAATAAATTTAGAAATTGTGAAAAAACGAATTTTGAGGTTCAATTGTTTTGCAGTTTTTTGCGAAATAACATTTTACGTGATAGTCAGATTGAAAAAACTCAACCACTAATGAAATTCAATCATCGAATAAATAGAGAATATACAAAAATAAAAATTTCGATGTTCAATTGTTTTTCACTTTTTTAACAATAAAAAAAAAGGTTCAATTGTTTTCACGTTTTTGACTATAACTATCAAAAGAATGATCAAATTTAAAAAATATTTCACTTACAAAAAATTTCAATCATAGAAAATATATAGAAAATGACAGAAAACAAATTTCGACGTTCAATTGTTTTTCAGTTTTTTCGCAATAACTTAATCCAATAAGGTTGGATTTCACAATTTTCACTTTTAAATAAATATACTCAACCAGTTGAGCAAATTTCGAGATTCAATTATTTTTCAGTTTTTTTCACGATAACTTTTGACAGAATGATCAGATTTGATTTTTTTACTTCTGCTGAAACACACTCATCGAATAGATTTGGTAAATACAAAAAAATAAATTTCGAGGTTCAATTGTTTTTTAAATTTTTCGGAATAACTTTTGACAGGATAGTCAGATTTAAAAAATCTTTCTCTAATGAACTCCAGTTATCGAATAACATAGATACACAATGTATAAAAAAATAAATTTCGAGGCTCAATTGTTTTTCACTTTTTGGACTATAACCATGAAAATCATAATCAGATTTGAAAAATTTTACTTCTAATGAATTACAATCATTGAATAGATATTGAAAATGAAAAAAAATAAATTTCAAGGTTCAATTGTTTTTCAGTTTTTCATGATGGTCAGGATGGTCAGATTTGAAAAAAATACTTCTGCTGAAACACACTCATCGAATAGATTTGGTAAATACCAAAGATAAAATTCGATGTTCATTAGACGTAGAACTTTTTCAATTTCGGTGTCCTGTCAAAAGTTATTCCGGAAAAACTGAAAAACAATTGAACTTCGAAGTTTATTTTTTGTATTTACCAAATCTATTCGATCAGTGTATTTCAGCAGGAGTATTTTTGTTTTCAAATCCAACCAACCTATTAATAGCTATGCAAAATTAAAAAACAATTTAAAATAGAAATTTGTTTTTTCACATTTTTCTGTTTTTTTTACATTTTTTAAATTTATTTGATGAGTGTATTTCATTATGAGTAAAGAAATCAAATTAATTAGAGGTGGATTTCTTTCAATCTCACTATCCTGTTAAAAGTTATTTCGAAAAAACTGAAAAAGAAGTGAAATTTTTCAAATCTGATCATCCTTTTGATAGTTATAGTTAAAAAGTGAAAACAATTGAACCTTGACATTTATTTATTTGTCAAAAAAGTGAAAAACAATTGAAGATTGAAATTTTTGTTTTTGTATTTACCAAATGTATTTGATGAACCATCCTGCCAAGAGTTATCGTGAAAAAACTAAAAAACAATTGAACCTCGAAATTGGTTTTTTGCATTTTTTGAAATCAACTGGATGAGTATATTTACTTAGAAGTGAAAATGTTCAAATCCAACCTTCCTGCGATTAGTTATTGCAAAAAAAACTGAAAAACAATTGAACCTCGAAATTTGGTTTTTCGAATTTTCTATATCTATTCAATAATTTTAATTCATTAGAAATATTTTTTTTTAAACTGATCATCCTTTGAATAGTTATAGTCAAAAAAGTGAAAAACAATTGAATATCGAAATTTTTGTTTTTGTATATTCTCTATTTATTCGATGATTGAATTTCATTAGAGGTGAAATTTTTTCAATCTGGCTATCCTGTCAAAAGTTATTCAAGAAAAACTGAAAAACAATTGAACCTTGAAATTTATTTTTTGTCAAATGTTTGTTTTTGTATATACTCTGTTTATTGGATGATTGAATTTCATTAGAGATGGATTTTTTTCAATCTGGGTGTTTTTCCGGCATTACTTTTGACAAATGCCGGAAAAACTGAAAAACAATTGAACCTCGAAATTTATTTTTTTGTGTTTGTAATCTATTCGATGAGTCAAATCTGAACGTCCTGCCAACAGTTACCGTGAAAAAAAAACTGAAAAACAATTGAAGCTCCAAATTTGTTTTTTTTGCATTTTTGAAATCTACTGGATGAGTACACTTATTTCGAAGTGAAAATTTTAAATCCAACCTTCCTGCGATTAGTTATTGCGAAAGAAACTGAAAAACAATTGAACCTCGAAATTTGTTTTTTCGCATTTTCCATATCTATTCAATGATTGTAATTCATTAGAAGTAAAATTCTTCAAATGTTCATCCTTTTGATAGTCATAGTCAAAAAAGTGAAAAATAATTAATATCGAAATTTATTTTTTTTTGTATATTCTGAATCCGTTCGATAAATTTTATTAGAGGAAGAATTTTTTATATCTGACGATCCTGTCAAAAGTTATGCCGGAAAAACTGAAAAACAATTAAACATCGAAATTTGTTTTTTCGCTTTTTCTATATCTATTCAATGAATGTAATTTATTAGGAGTAATTTTTTTCAAATCTGATCATCCGTTTGATAGTTATAGCCAGAAAAGTAAAAAACAATTGAACCTCGAATTTTATTTTTTTTTGCATATTCTGAATCTATTCGATAATTGGATATTATTAGAGGAAGATTTTTTTAAATATGACTATCCTTCTAAAAGTTGTTCAGGCAAAACTGAGAAACAATTGAACCTCGAAAGTTTTTCGCATTTTCTATATCTATAATTATTGTAATTCATTAGAAGTAAAAATTTTCAAATCTGATCATCCTGTCAAAAGTTATCGTGATAAAACTAAAAAACAATTGAACCTCAAAAATTATTTTCGCATTTTCCATACCTATTTAATGATTGTAATTCACTAGAAGTAAAATTTTTCAAATCTAATCATCTTTTTGATAGTTACAGCCAGAAAAGTAAAAAACAATTGAACCTCGAATTTTATTTTTTTTGCATATTATGTATTTATTGATAATTGGATATTATTACAGGAAGATTTTGTTAAATCTGATTATCCTGCCAAAAGTTATTCAGGGAAAACTGAGTAACAATTGAACCTCGAAATTTTTTCGCATTTTCTATATCTATTCGATGATTGTAATTCATTAGAAATAAATTTTTTCAAATCTTATCATCTTTTTGATAGTTATAATTAAAAAAGTGAAAAACAATTGAACATCGAAATTTTTGTTTTTGTATATTCTCTATTTATTCGATGATTGAATTTTATTAGAGGTGGAATTTTTTCAATCTGACTATCCTCTCATAAGTTATTCCGAAAAAAACTGAAAAACAATTGAATCTTGATATTTATTTTTCTATTTACCAAATCTATTCGATGAGTGTTTCAGGAAAAGTATTTTTTTCAAATCTGACTATCTTGTCCGGGGTTATGGCAAAAAACGGAAAAACAATTGAACTCTCAAATTTATTTTATTGTATATTCTGTATCTATTCGATAATTATATTTGATAGGAGGAAGAATATTTTAAATCTAATTATCCTGTCAAAAGTTATTCAGGGAAAACTGAAAAACAATTTAACCTTGAAATTTGTTTTTTCGCATTTTCCATATCTACTCAATGAATGTAATTCATTAGAAGTAAAATTTTTCGAATCTGATTATCCTTTTGATAATTATAGTTATAGTCAAAAAAGTGAAAAACAATTGAACCTCGAAATGCGATATATTTTTTGTATATTTTGTGTCTATGTCTTGAACCTCAAAATTTATTTTTTTGTATTTATCAAATCTATTTGATGAGTGAGTTTCAGAAAAAGTAAAAATTTTCAAATCTGATCATCCTTTTGATAGTTACAGTCAAAAAAGTGAAAAACAATTGATCCTCGAATTTTATTTTTTTGTATATTCCAAGTCTATTCGATGAATGTGTTTCAGCAGAAGAAATTTTTTTAAAATCTGACCATTCTGTCGAGAGATATCGCAAAAAACTGAAAAACAATTGAACCTCGAAATTTGTTTTTTTCACATTTTCTACATTTATTTATCCAGTGTATTTCATCAGAAGTCCAAAAAATCAAATCTGATCATCCTGCGATTAGTTATTGCGAAAAAACTGAAAAACAATTGAACTTCGAAATGTGTTTTCTTTAATTTTCTATATCTATTCGATGATTGTAAATTTTTTGAAGAAACATTTTTCAAATCCGATCATTCTTTTAATAGTTATAGTAAAAAAAGTGAAAAGCAATTGAATATTGAAATTTATTTTTTTTGTCAAAAACGTGAACAATTGAACATGGAAATTTTTGTTTTTGTATATTCTCTATTTATTCATTGATTGAATATCATTAGAATTGAAATTTTTTCAATCTGACTATCCTGTCGAAAGTTATTTCGGAAAAACTGAAAAAAAACTTAAGCTGGAAATTTATTTTTTAGCATTCTCTATATACTGTTTAATGAGTGTGTTTTAAAAGATGTACAATTTTTCAAATCTGATCATCCTGTCACTAGTTATGACAAAAAAAATGAAAAACAATTGAACGTTGAAATTTGTTTTTTTACATTTTTTAAATATATTCGATGAGTGTATTTCATTAGAAGTAAACATTTTCGAATCTAACCATCCTGTCAATAGTTATCGAAAAAAAAGTGAAAAACAATTGAAAGTCGATTTTTTTTTTCACATTTTCTTAATCTATTTGATGATTGTGTTTCAATGAAAGTAACATTTATGAAATCTGGCGATCCTGTCGAGAGTTATCACAAAAAAACTAAAAAACAATTGAACTTCGAAATGTGTTTTTTTTGCATTTTCTATATCTTGGTTGCTTGAGTTACGTGAAGATCAAATTAATTTGACGAATAAAGCACTAATAACCGAAATGTACATTTGGTAAATCAAATAAAATTGTGAAGAAAGGTTATTAGTCCTTTATTCGTCAAATTTTTCTATATCTATTCGATTAGTGCGTTTTATTAGAAGTATTTTTTTTTTCAAATCTGACCGTCCTGTCAATAGTTATTAGAGGAAGGGTGATATAGTGGGCTTACAAAACTAGATAGTGCCATTATGATTAGGCTATAATATTTATCGGTGTTTTGAGAAATATTCAGAGAAAGTACTATGATAGCCACATTACCATAATTTAAAGTTAATAGGTAATTAAAAATGAGGCTACATAAAGCTTTTACTAGAATTACTTCCTGAAATTAGGATACTTTGAATAAGTTAAGAAATTGATTCTATTTTACATAATGAAACAGTAGTAAATTTTGTTTCCATCCACTAATTAGTCGTTTTTACGTGCTGAGCAATTAATGTTTTTGTTTTTATTTCGGTCCAACCTTAGTGGAAGTTTATGTAGTTGTGAGTTATTCAACTGAGATTATTGCGCCAGAGGCGCCATTAATTGTATTAACATGTGAAGAAGTGCGTCTTAATCCGCCATTAAAGTTAAGTGTGAGTTTAGTTTTAACATGCATTGCGAATTAATGTCAGCACTCAAATTTAATTATGCAGTAGTGCGATTGAATCTGTTATCGGATTCGCAAATTAATTCGATCATATCGAATTAAACAATTACCGTTAGGCGGGCAATTACTCATGCAGATTTTTCGCAATTTGTCACCCAGATATCCGATGATATCCGAAGATATAGGTGGGCACGCCCACGTTTCCGCTTGATTAATATCGCGGGCGAATCGTGCCGTGCAAGAGATGTTATTAAATTAAAACTGTGTCCATGTTTGCGTTTCGTTAGTTAGATATGGAACTGTGCCGAGACGTGCGGCAATTTCCAGTCTAATTTAATAGTACTTTATGGGGGTTACGATCTCTAGTGGTTTTGTAGACTGCGTACGGTAATCTACATTCGATACTCGATAAGGTTCAAAGGTGACACGATGTGGGGCACCCCCAGGTCACAGGGACACGCGAAGATAACAGAGAGGAGCGATTTATGTCATGGAGTGCGATACTCCTCTGATAAAACTGGCTTTTCGTTATGTCGAGACGGAGGACTCGAGGGGAACTGTCTACTCGTTGCGCTACCGCTATGAATCCGTGCTCATTACCATTATAAATTTATAAAATTTACTACTTTAAAGTGATTTAATTATTTTTTAAAATCAATATCTACAATATGTTTAGGTCAATTTGCCTTTCACCTCTTTAAATGTATTGAATAGTAATTTTGCAGTAGTGTAAGTTTATCTGCAGGAAATTAAACTAATGCTAAGGTAGGATGTAATCGAAAGTCAAACGTAGACACGTGCATACCAGTAATGAAAATATATTACTCGTGTCCAAAGTCTCCAAAGCAATAATGAATCGAGTACATCTTCACTCACTCAACGCCATCAAAACATAATAGAAGAGACCCATTGATGCATCTGATTGTTGAAAAGCCAAGCTGTGCATCCGGATCCAGTCAATTCCTCAATCACCTGTTGCCTTTCTAAACACTGATCAAACGTTATAAGATCCAATTTAAATATTTGAATGTGTTATCCGCTCCGACCATTAATCACCACCGACGATAATCATCGGGACATTTGTATTTACCGGCGCAACATAATTAATAACTGATCGCGTCGACAAATTGAAAACTAATTACGGTGCGGCGGTTTGCTGGCGATACAATTTTTCTTGTTTTGTTTCGGAAAACGCTCTCGAACACGTTCCCCTTATCTCCGACGGATCGCCAAGGAAATAAGTGGATGTAAACGGAGATCTCCAGTTTTGCCTCTTGCATTTTCATTCCGCCAGTTCCGATTTGTTTTAATTAGGTGGGAATGGCATTAGTACGCCTGTGCAAATTGGAGTAATTTCATATTGTGTGCACTTCAGGTAGCGACGAGTAGTTGTTTTGTTTGTAAATTGCATGGCTGGAGGTTGTTTCCTAATTGGCTCAATTTAGTATTTGATCGTTTGTATTACGTTACAGCAATTAAAACGAGACGTTGTAATCGAGTTCATCTGGGGTGAAGTGGTTTAGAAGAGTGACGCCCGGAATCAAGGTGGCCTTATTGATATTGATTACGAAATTTCATTTAAATAAACGAATAAACTCTTAAAAACATAATATCAAATATTATAAGGAATACTCAACAACTTTTGCTTGTTTAAAAACAGCCAGAATAATCATTTTATAACATCGATGTTTATACGAAGAACGGTACAGTGTCCTCCAAACTATTCACATGAAAATTTATTTTTGAAATTTAGTGTTTAGGTTTATATATTTCATAAAAAGAATAATTACAGTATCAATCATAATATTTAATATTGGTAAAATATAAAAATTACGCCCATTAAAATATTAAAATACTAAACTACTAAATATTAACAGTAATTGTAAACATATAGTTAAATAATAAATTATATTTATTGAATAACTTTTTCACTAATCTCTCTTGGTAAAACATAAACCAAGTGTTTATCAATAAATTATATTTAAACATTAGATATAATGATATATACATCATGCAACATTTTACCTCTACTATATGTATATACTATTATATCTTATATTTAAATTTAATTTATTATTTAACTATACGTTTAAAACTACTGTTAACATATAACATTAATATTAGAGCAGCGTTTAATATTTTCATTAAACACGAGTGTAATAACGGCTTGTTATAATAATTTCGTTAATAACAAGTTCGCGCCGAAGTTTTGAATTAGACCTAGTGCATGATCCATAGCCACGTAGTTTCTAAACATTGCACACTTTAACGAAGTTTGGGAAACTGCACAGTGCTTGACAACTACCAATGCGAAGTAACAGAACTTTCCTAAAGCGAACATCCGGAAATTTATGCGTTCAATAAATGGTGGTAATATGGTTTGATAATGAAAACTATTTTTGTTTTGTTTTCGTAACAACAATGTACATGTGATATTAATACTATGGAATAACTGGATCAATAGGACACTACAGGTTTGCGTGGAAATTTATGGATGCAGGATATTCATAAACTGGACGAACGTGCATTCATTTCCCGGCCGGCAATTATGGTATTTATTACGTGGCAATTATGTACTCAATACTGTTATAAAATAAATGGTCGATATTAATATAATTGGCTTTATGAATATAGTAATATAATTTTATTATAAACTGCGGTAGCTGTTATGAGAGTGGTATTTAATGTTGGCTTCAACAGGAATCACAGCATACATTTACTTCACTAATTAAACAAAATGGAAATCGCCAAGTCGTTGAACGTTTGATACAACTAACTAGTAGCAGATTGATATGCAATAACATACCTAACTAATGAAGAAGTTATATTTTTAAAGATTTATTCGATAAAAAATATTTAAGAAAAATATTGAATTTTTCTTGCACTTAGCTACAGACAGTATTATATCTATTTGAAACTCATCAGACACGAAAACTAAAATTTTGTATTTTTATTTTAGCAACTATGAGAACCCACATAATCTTTAGCTAAAAATACAACTACCTTATTAGAACAAAATTGAAGCTGCAGCTTTAATTAAATTTGTTTCCGTCTCAGATTTTTTGTTACAGCATTGTAGGAACCATATTATTGGGCAAAGTATCTGCTTCCCATTTTTCACTAGTTCTCTCTCATGCGCTTTATACCTAACTTTTAATATTGAGTTTCTCTTTACGTAACTCAAATATACTAAGAGATACCGTTGAGTAATTTTAAATGACTATAAATAACGTTGATTAATCATTATATGATCTCAATTGATCATCGGTTGACTCTAATAGTTCTCAAATAATTGATGAATAACCTTAAATAACCTTGAACGATTGTTGAATAATTTAAAAATCATTTGATCTTGAATAACTTTGAATGGCTGCTAAATCACCATGCAGGATATTAAATGGTCGATCGATTTAGATTATCTGAAATGAGCCTAAATTCACGTTGAATAACCTTAAATACCCTTAGATAACCTTGAATCACTATTAGATGGCATTAAATAACTTAAAATTATTGTTATTATTACCTAGGACCTAAAATCGAATTCGGACAATATTGACTGATAGTTTGAAATCATTCAACGATCGTCACTCAGTCAATTTATCATTAAACGGCCGTTGGATGACCATAAATAATCATTATACGAAATAAATTACGTTTAATGACATTCAAGGTCATTATAAAACATTGAGTGTCTATTACATATTCTTTATTGATCTTTGTATGACCTTAAGTGACCTTGAATGATTATTGGATAATTTTAAATAACCGTAGGATGACTTATATAACCTTATATGATTATTTGATGATCTTAATCAACCTCGAATCTCCGCTAGTTACTTTGAATAATCTGGAATAATTGATTAATGCTGTTATATAGCTGTTAGATTACCTTTAGTTATAACTTTATTGCCTTGAAAAATATTAAGAAGTTACTTTATCCACATAGATAACATTAGATAAACTGAAGTGTATGTTAAATGACCTTTAACGACTGCAGGATAATCTTAAATCACTAGATTATATTGAGAATTAAATCTATCACCAACATTAGATGACATGGCATATATGTTGAGTGACCTTGAGAAATTATTGCATGGCTATGAATGGCTGCTGGATAATCTTCAATGATTTAAAATAAAATAATTGTCCTTTACCCTCTTAATGATGTTTTTTAAATAATCTACACTGTTTTCTTCTATATTCTTCTCATTATTTACCACTGCTTCATTTTCTAAATTGTTCTAAAATTATTGTATAACCTTGAATGATCTTCAATGAATTTAAATAATTTTAACCGACCCCTAGGTGATATAAAGAAGTAATTCCATCACCTTATATGTCACTAGATAACATTATATGACCTGAAAAATGTCTATTAGGTGACCTTGAAAACTATTGGATGACCTTGAACGACTGTTGTATAAATTCTAAATAACTTTAATGACTTCTAGATGATATTAGGAAGTAACTCTATCACCTTAAATATGACATGATTTTATGTTGGATGACCTTAAAAAGTATTGGATTGCTTTAAACGACCGAATAAATATTAAATAACTGTAATGACTTCTAGATGATATTAACAAGTAACTTTATCATCTTATATGTCACTAGATAATCATTAGATGACCTAAAATGTATGCTGGGTGACCTTAAAAAATTATTATTTGGATGACCTTGAACGACTGTCGGATGATCTTATATGACCGGATAAATTTTAAATAACATTAAATGCCTCTATACAATATCAAGAAGTTACTCCATCAGCTTATATGATAACATTATATAACCTGAAATATATGTTGAGTAACCATAAAAAATTGGATGACCTTGAATTTCTATTGCATTATCTTAAACGATCGCTGGATAATTTTCAAATAATTTTTAATTAACGTCTAGAGTGCTGGCCATAATCTTCAAATGACCTTGAATACAACAATTTTATGCCAATGAAGAATAGTTTTTTTGTTATTAATTCTCGTTTAGTGAAAATTAAGTATATTCTTTACAAAAAATTGAACATTGTTGAAGTAAACTTTATTTTGTTTAGCTGTTTTTTCTTTTACCTATTGTTCACAGAATTTTGAAAAATTTACAAATTGATGTGGGTAAAAACATCTAGTGAACCGAATATAAAAGCAAAGATCTTCCTTACATTTTTTCTATACTATATAGACTTTCCTGGAGGCAGCTGTAGCGTCAATTGATATTTTACCACCCCATGTTATACACATATTAATGGTGGTACATACTGGATTCCACTTCTCATTGTTCAATATATCGATAATCTTGTGAGCATTTATTTGTGTCTTGCGATACCTTTTGACTATCCTTTACAACCTACTTCAAACACTTTGAATGGACTCTCACATCATATGGATGAAGTGATGCCAAAACTTTTTTCAGGATCACTGCTGCTGCTCTTGATTCCACCTCTAAAACCACAATAGATTGGTTTTAAGAAGCACTTCCAAATAGTTATACCCTACTTCAACGAACTCTCTAAGAATTTAGATAATTAACCTGTGATAACGCGACAGGTCATATGAACAATTCTTCAAAATTATTTTGTTACAGTTGTGCCAGTTTTGTTAGTAGTAATCTTCATCCGGTAGAATAGGGTGAAGCAGTTCTTTATAGGTCTTTGATTTTGCTAAAGTAATCTTTCATATATTTTTTCCTGTTTTTAAAAGGTTTCTACTCCAGCCCTAAAAGAAATAAAAATACTAACTCTTAGTAGCTTTTCCTAAGGCAATAAAATGTCAAACATACCATCATATACGATTTTAGATAGAAGAAAAACTTTAGAAGCTTTATTTTGGTTTTTTATATGATGCTACTAACCTCCCTCCTACTTCTAGATACTTCAATTTGGATCTTAAACCGAAACTGTAGTTTTTATAACTGAATAGTTGAGGCTGTTAGTTGTTAAAAGTTCATATTCTATCACTTTGGTAAATTTTCGTAAATGAAATACGATAACACTTTCAAATATTTATTTTGCCGTTCGCGACAATTGTTTCGACATACTGTGTCTTTATTTCTTCGCCTGAAGAAGACACAATTTGTCGAAACAATTGTCGCGAACGGCAAAATAAATATTTGAAAGTGTTATCGTATTTCATTTACGAAAATTTACCAAAGTGTAGTTTTTATCATTATTTTGTGGTTATATAGAAAGTATACAGTTAGACGGCATGTTACAATCCATAGGTCTCTTGTACAATAGTACCTACAATACGTTGACTTATCCGGCTCTTAAAACACTCTCCTAATAAGATCCCAGTACCTGATTTATAGAATCCTATATTGCCTGAAGTCGAAAATTTGATATCCCTGCAATTAAAACTATTAACCTATCCTTCTCTATAAGGGCTTTGTAGTTCTAATTCATTTGGCTTCTAGTTTACATGTCTTCCCTTAGATTTAGGCTTAGACTTGTGACAATTTCTTAGAAGTTGCTTTATCATGCAAAATGTTAACCTATAAAATGTTAAAATATATTTAGTCGGCGCAATTTTCCATCGTATGCAATGTCTAATTCTAACGCAGCATCTCTCTATCAGTATCTTTCGCGTTTCTGATCACTAGGCTTAAAATATCTGAGAGTTTGGACCCGTTAATACTTTTTTAAGATAGTTGAGAATTTTTTATTTATCTGAATTCATAGTACTTAAGCAAATTATATTCCGCAAAATCTTGTTGAAATATTGGAGATTCCTTGAAATTATTCTTAAGTTACTTGAATATTTGGTATAATTATGATTTTTTGGTATATCTCAGTATGATTTTAGAACGCTGATTTATCTCCTTTTCTTTCTTGCCAATATTTCTGTTTTGTTTATGGGGGTTGTGATAAGTGTTCATTAAACCCTGTGAATTTTTGATCCATCTGATGATTTCCACAATCAAAATCATCTGCACTTTTTTAGAAAAAAAACATCATAGAAAATATAGTGGTGAGATACTTTCAGGATCAAGAGTTTTTCAACGTTCCTGTTGAAGTACTAAAATGCTAATGGGAAGTACTGAGGTAGGTGTTTTAAATACTGTACATTAGTAATTCAATTTTGCCATCAATCCGTTCATATTGAAACAATCTCGTCATGACTAAAATGTTTTTTATTTCGATTATTTACTTTACAAGACCTTTTAAAAATGCGTAAAATGCATTGTATGTAAATACAGTTCATGACTTTATATGTTTTTCCACTATAGGCGTTATACTTAAGGGGGCAAACACATGTAAGAAAAACAATTTTTCGATTTTTTGTTTTTTGCATAAAAACCTTCCTTATACATTTAAGATTTATCCAACGAAATATTAAAGTGATCGCAAAAGTATTCTCGGACATATAGCAGAGTTTCTACCTCCGTGTCATGGGACGATTTTATCTTATAGCCTATGGAAATACACACAATCGTTGTTTGTTTGTTTTAACGTCGCGGTGATTGTTGCCGTGAACAATTTGTCCGAAACGTAATAAAGGCGAGTGTCATCGTGCAAGTAGACCGAAAAAAAGACAGTTCAAAGGGAATCAGCACCGAAGGAATCGAAGCATTTGAACTGCGGCTACAAAATCGTTCAAATTGCGACATATATCACTGCTATTACATTCAACGAAGGATACAAAGGTTATGGAAGGGATGGAATGTATCATTGGCCAAAATAATAGGATTTTCGTTGACAACTACGACGACGTCCGATAAATCCGTTAGGAGCGGCGATCGCTAAATAGGAGCAATTAAGCCAGAACAGCCAGAAAAAAGGCTCAAGCCGAGCTTAACTACTTCTATGAACGTCAGAAAGGCACTCTCTATGTCCAGGGATCGCTGTTTATTTATAAGTTTACACAAATTACGCTTTTTCTAAACTTAAAACTTTAAACGCGTTTTTCTCGAAACCATGTTTTTGAAATTGGCGTACATGATAACTTTGTCAATTTTTATTCAAATCACTTGAATTTCTGTCTGCTCAACAGCTAATAAAATTTTGTTCTAAATGAACCTCCGATATCAGAAAAAAATTAATAATAAATAATTATTACGGGCCTACGAAATCCGAAAACAGAGTCAAATTTTGAACTTTTTTTTCAGCAAGTTGCAGAAATTATATATTTGGGTTTTTTTCTACTTTCTGAGGTTCATTTAGGATAAAATATATCTAAGAAAAGGGTTGTGCAAGAAAAACTTAAAAATAATAATTTTTCAGGCCTCCAGAGTGTACGCCAATTTAGTCGGTATTTCCAACATGGCGGCACAATCGGTTGAATAGAGGGCTAACCAATTAGCGGAAAGACTTCAAATTTTCTAAAAGTACAGTCTATTGTATGCCCAATAAAGTCCAGAAACTGTGATGTTGTATCTCTTTTAGTTTGTCCAAAAAAAAAATTCCAATAAAGGCTATTTTTATGACCGATTACATGTATTTCCCCCCTTAAACAGCTGGTCATAATAGTCATCAGGCGATTGTGACCACTGAGGCAATATTTTTGCCTTTTCTGACGTATTTAGGTCGAACTTCCTATTGACTTTTTTGAGTTACTTTAAATTTTGTTATATTTATGATTTAACGATATATTTTGTTGTTATCTTATCTATAGACTCTAAATTTTCTCGTCTTCTTTTACTATATGAAGTAGGATATTGAAAGTTGCTTTCTAGACTAAAGGATTGATGGTATGACCCTTGAAGTAATAAGGAACTAATGGGCCGTATTAAAGATGGGTGCCTCAAATACCGACCATACCATCAATATTTAGTAGAGATCTTAGTGGAAAATTAGGATGGTTCTTATCAACATTGCGAGTCTCGACCCACAGTCTATCGCTCTTTTCTGAAAAACCTTTAGTAACCTCTCCTCCCGCCACACCTCTCTCCGTCACCCTTTCCTAATATCCTTCTCTGGCTCCCCACGACCGACTCCTCCGACATTGTAAAATGCTTCGCATCTCATCTTACTAAAATTCACAATTCATGCCAGTGTTGTTGTGTAGAGGGTTAAATTCAATCAGGGGTAGAGTATGAGTATGACGGAGGGTTTTTCCAAAAGGGAAGTAGCCTTTTGGATAAGGCCTTAACCAATCTTAAAGCCAATTCATATTTCAACCATCCCTATACCCTACCCCTGACTGAACTAAAACTCTCTACACAACGACACTGACATGAACAGTGAACAGATCACTTCCCTACTTAAACTCTTGAGAAACTTCTCTCCCGAAGGCATTCCTTACTGCGTAGTTAAACACCTTCAACCTAATCTCATCTCATTCCTTTTCAAAATCTTGATGAGATGAGAGATACTTCCCTACTACCTAAGAAACCACCAAAGTACTCATGCTTCCTAAAAAACCAATGACTCATCTCACCTATCCTTATACCGTCCCATATCCTTACTCAATACCATGTGCAAATTCCTTGAACGCATTATCCTCTGAACACTGAATAAAACGCTTACTATGTTTTAAACCACTATAATTCATTATAATATATATTACAATGTGTACGATTTAATTATCGACTTTTGACGGTCATTATCAAATGAATAAATTAACGAAAAAATTACATTTAAATGTAATGTTAAAAACACAGTAAGCGTTTTATTCAGTGTTCATAATGAATTACCACATAGTAACGATCGCAACTATCATTATGAGCATTATCCTTTCTTAACTCCTTGATTCCTCTGAGCCGCACATTCCTGACGACCAAAATGGCTTCCGTCATGGACGTTCTGTTCATGACGTAATCTTTCACTTTCACTTTCTCCGCCATCAATGCTGCAAATAGCAACTGCTGCTGTCTTTTTCGACATACAAAAACACTTCGACACCGTCTGGTACCAAGGTATCATTAAGATCCACCTTCTAAACACCCCCTCTTTATCTTATCCGCATAATGATAATAATAATAATAATAACTTTATTGGTCGTAATAAAAAAATGTACACACGTCCAAAATAAATAACTTAACATAAACTTACATAAACCAATCAAAGAAGGTATTTACGAAAACTAAAACAAATTATTTTATTTCATCTCACTAAAACAAATCTCTAATAATAAGCTTTTTTATACAAAATCTTTTTTAAATTTATTTTAATCGCTGGATAATCAAGCAATTTTAGCTCTGTAGATAATTTGTTATAAAATAGTAGACCATAATAATTTATTACACTCCTAGATCTATATATTCTTCTATGCTGAACAGATACATCATCTTTTGACCTAGTGTAATAATGGCGATCAACTGTTGAATAATTTTTAATTGAATATTAATATAAAATATACTGATGATATTATTTCATTTACTGTTGTTATTCTTAAGTTTAATTGCTAATATTTACTATTATGAATTAAGTTTCCATTTTCTTCTTCATCAACCACGGGAAAACATTGTTTACGCACACTCCTTGGCCAAAGGGACGAGTCTTTTAAATTTGGGGTGATATTTATGGGACCTTAGATTTTGTAAGAGCCTATATTCTAGAGGATATTTAGATGCCAATTTTTCGACATAAATATTACTGAAAGTGTTCTTCGGTTTCTTTTATTGATACTGTCGGATCTACTCTGCTCACGTGGATATGTCCCATTTTGCATACACTTCGAAATATGGAATGGCATAATCAAATCCTCACTACTCTCGGAAATTCTCTAATCCCTCCTCTCTCTAACTCTCAGTAAACAACCACCTAATCTTTTCACCAAAACAAATTTCCTATCTTGGCATCCTATACCAACATAATCTTAGTCCCTCTGCCATCAGTAATAGTAGTAGTGTTTGGCTATCGACCACGTGGTTCTTCCGCCAGGTGATTTTGTGTATTTGTGTGTGTGTGTGTGTGTAAATGAGCTTGTTACTTTAAAGGATCGCCCCCGTCACTCTAAAGCACCATTAATTGTATCCCAATGGTGAATGGTACAGGTCACAAATCCACGTTGCTGCCGAACCAACGTTGCTGCCTCTGCCACCATTAAACAAACAAATACGAAAAAAGTCATCATTAGGCAATGCCTCATCGCTTCCTTAAATTCCAGCCTCCCAGACCACACTTTCAATACTCAACTCTGCACCTACAAAGCTTTTATCAGACCTGTTCTCGAATTCCCGCATGCCTTTTTCCTCCCAACTCGCCATCCTCTTCTCTACTGAACGCCGTCTTCTTTGAAAATACTGCCTACTCCCCCCTGACACTGACCTAACAAAATAGTCTACAAATAATTAAACCCTTCTCCTCTGGAACAAAGAATCTCAAAACCGATCAGCAACTTTGCAACCCATCCATCCTCTTCTAATTCTAAAAATAAACCACTCTTTGACACCATCCCGTATCCCCCACTTACCCTCGAAAAAAGCTCCACTACTACGTCGTCACCACCCACGCCTGCAGGCGCCACTCTGGAAATGATCTTACGCCCCGAAGCTCAGCAACGCGTCTTTACCTCCAACTACCTTGTCAACCCCATCATTAAACCCAAAAATATATCTTTAAATAACACAAAAAAATCATAAAACATAAAAGGTACAAAATATGCAAAGAATAGGTACTCGTCCTTCACTAATCAATTACAATTTCTACAAAAAGGCCCGAAAAGAACCGATACTCCCTTCCAATACTCTCCACTACACTCTCCCGATATCTTACATCCACATCAGTCATCACAATTTCACCTTACCTCAGCAGAGGCTCAGGCCTACAACGGAATTTAAATTACGGTGCCACCGGCGGAACAGTTTGTTCATGTATCTTCCTGTCGTCCTAGAGACAACATTATTGCGTTATCTCCTCTTTTTTTTGTCAATTTTCCTCTTTTTGTTGCTTTCATATAGTCTAATGCCTTCAAAACTTGTATATATCCTGAGCATAGCTTAAGGTAGTTCTTGTTTTAAATTAAATATTTGTAATGGCTAGGGGTATTTTTCTAAAAAAATCGTAGTAAAAATAGGCCCATTCTTTAAGAATTATGGGCTAGCTGATTGTGTTGAAGAAATGTAGTTTCAATATTGTCCAAAGCGTTACAATTCTCTAGAGATCTTGATAGCCTAAAATAAGTTTTGAGTTACTTGAATTTTCAGTAGGTTAGGAACAGGCTAGGTCGATGAGCAAATGAAAATCCAGACATAGAGATTGCTGTACTTACCATCAACAACAATCTCTACTGCTGGATTTTGTATTTTGTTCCCTTGCCACTCTTATCTCGGCATTAATATTGTCATTATCCTCAAACATTTAGAAAGATCTTAGAAATATCTTAAGTTAATTGATACTTGCTCTGCTACTCTCTTGATAAAACCAAATTTTCAAATTGGGAAAAGTAAAACTCTTGTTATTCTTTTAAAAAGTGGAACTTAACAAGAGTTTTACTTCTCCCAAATTTTCTTAAGTTAGTTAAATTGTTGGCATTTTATTACTTGGTTTACTTTGGTTATCTTATATATAACTTCTATTGCACGACCTTTCCTCCTCTTTTTTTCTTGATACTTTTACTATCTGGTCTATGGCAGCAGTAGCGTCTATTCATTAAAGTCTACAGGCCCTTAATCTCTCAGACATTCTCTTCAAACAAACAAAAAATGCATTTGATGGTAGAGGTGTTTACTTCATGGTACACAGAACTATAACAGAACTACAAGTTCTAGTTTGATAATGGATAGCTTATTGTCCAAACTATAGTCACTGTGTTTTAAAAGAAATATAGTGGTAAAACAAAGTTATCTTATCTCTCAGACATTCTCTTCAAACAAACAAAAAATGCATTTGATGGTAGATGTGTTTACTTCATGGTACACAGAACTATAACAGAACTACAAGTTCTAGTTTAATAATGGATAGCTTATTGTCCAAACTATAGTCACTGTGTTTTAAAAAAAATATAGTGGTAAAACAAAGTTATCGTGTTTTACCACTATAAAAAGTGCATGCTTATAAAAAAAGGGAGTGTAAATTAGTTAGATTCTTTCAGGATTAAGAACTCGATGGAATAAGCGTTAAGATAATGAAGAGCTAAAGGATTATGTCAATATGCTCAATTGCAGACAAACTGCCTGTAGCTTTGTCTGAAAGTGATTACTCTAGTTTAATCCAGGATTACCTATAGATATTCAACTCACAAAACCAAAACTTCCTTCTACATATATGAAACAAATCTCCATTAAGACTTTCTATGTGACATATTTTGTTCGGTATAATAAAGACTTCTGAATTACGAATGATATGTTTTGATTGCTTTAAATGTACTACTTCAGCGTTTGGACCAGTATCTTCCAATGTTGTATATTGGTTGAATAATATTGAATTATTATTATTCTACTTTACAATATAAGTTAAACATCCTTTACCTCCTGCCTGATTTATTTCTAAAGGCTGGTCGGGCAGCTAGAGGTAGATGGCCTTGGTTATTCCTGGAAGATGGTCAACATGGATAATTCACCATCACACAGCCACATAACGGATGTTAAACAATCACAAACTGGTGCTAATCTCCAGGGTCGTTGATAAGATAGAGATTTCAGGAGGAAACAGGGATGTATCCGGTTTGCAAAACTGGGTGCAACCGCTTGTACATCCTCTACTCACCAGAAATATCATCTTGATGGCCCATTAACTATACAGCATAGAAAATTGATTTTTATTACATGATCTGTTTAAAAGTTTCCTTCCCTTAAGCGTGATAAGTTGAATCATCTGTGCAACGTTGCTAAAGTAAAGCAACTTTATATTTTCTCTTAATACTATCAGTTTCCCTTCGGGATTTGTTTCACTGTACAAAATACCACCAGATATGAGCTTGAACAACCAGAAGTTTCATAGTATGATCCATTTCTATAGGTTGGGTAATTTTAGAGTAGTATTGGTCACTCTTGGGAGGTTTATGTTGTAATAAAGTTTTAAAATAAAATGTCTTTATTGCTCCTTCGCATTATTAGATTTACCTACCCCCCAAGTTGAATATCTCTGTTATATAATCAAATTGCGTATATTAATAATCTGAATAGAGTTTTAGACATTTCCTCATTAAACATCGGCGTAACCTTGGTATGCAAGTGTTCGCCGATTTTTGTAGTCACGATACTGGGTGGTATACGCATAAAGATAATTATCTTACCGTTTTACTTCTATAATATTGGTGTTTACGAATAATAATTACACATCTAAATCCCGCGGGATGATTTATGTTAAGAATTGTAATTACCCATATAAAATTAATACGAGCCAAATAAATGATTTATAATGATGCCATATATCAAAATTATGAAATGCCGAGTATCTCCGGCTGGGATCTTAATGCCGGCCTCCCAAGGGCCCGTTTAGTGGATGAACTTCCACGTTAATTAAAGAAAATCGCGCGCGGCCCGAAACGTCTCGCCGATCCACCTAACGTCTCGATCGGTTTCAATTTGTTATGTCACACGTCCGATCCGTGCCCATCAATCACCTGTTCGGGTGCGATTTCTCCTGTGAACGCCGGACGCCGCATTCTTCTGATGGAGCCATAATTAAACGCGGCCGTTATCTGACGAGGTGATCAGTGCATTCTCGCTTTCAGGACGATTTGAATTTTAATTGTACGTGTGTGTGTGTAGCGGTAATGCGTCATTATCTTGCATTGTGGAGATGAATGTGAGAGTTAGAGAGTGTCTGTGTTTTTAAGCCTCGTGACATTTGACATGGAGTTAGGAGTTAAGAGTGGTAGCACGCAACGGACCCGCAGACGCGGAAACAGGAGTCCGTGTGGAGGAACGGTGATCGCCTTCTTAATTACAGCCATCTACTCCTACATGTGACATGATGTTATCTCTTGAGAATATCGGATCACATTAAAGTTTATATTCTAATAAGACATGCGTTCCACTGTTGGCTCCTGTAATTCTCACCGCTGGTATTTACCTATTGTTCTCACGGCTAATCCACTTCTCGATTACTCAACTTATTTAGCTGTAGCTAATACATCATCATGTCATATTAAATTTAATAGTTTAAGTACAATAATAATACCACAAGAAATTCTAATCAAAACCTTTAAACAATTCATCTTCATAATTTAAAAATACGAAAACATTTCGTGAATCTACAATAATTAGTCTTACTAAGACTATAAAACAAATTACTTGTTGAAACAACTACTTCTCTATTTTTGTACAAATACCATTTACATTGAAAAAAACATTATTTTCGTTTTTGAAGTTTAATAGAAACAGACAATTTAGGAATAGATTTCAAGAGATTAATAATAGCGTTGCTTTGTTTAACTTTATTTTCTCTGTGATCAAAAGCTTTTTTGTTTTATTGCAATAACTATCTATCTGCTTTTGTAAAAATTAGAATATAGAATTTTAGAACAGAATTTGCAATATTTCAGGAACGAACAAGTTTTTTATAATTTGTTGCTGAAGAATTCGACAAAATAAAGCTGAAAATAATAGAAAATTATTAGGAAATAAAAACTTGCTGTAATGACTAATTTATAGAAAAAAATAAACAAAATCAGATTTCCGAAAACTCTAGGTTTTGAAACAATCCGATAAAACTAGGTAAAATATGATGCACAATTCTAAAATCTAAAAAAAATATGCTCACAACTTCTAGAAATGTAGAGGTACATTATTAATAAAATTAAGCAAGAATGATGAAAAATTCTCAAAAAAATGCGACAAAAAACTGTAAAAAACGTTGAAGAAAATTCGTTTAATTTAGAAAGAAGAAAATTTTAATAAATTAGAAGAGAAATTTTAAAAACCTTGAAACACATTTTGAACCCGACCAAAATTTAGGAAAAGAATAAAAATTAGATAAAACGTGTTAAAAAATTATAAACATCTAGAAGATATATTACCTATATTTTATTTTGATATACGTGTTTATAATTGTCTAACATATTTTATCTAATTTTTGTCATGGAAGAAATAATAAAAATTCATGGAGAATTGCTAAAAAAGGAAACTCCAAACCACTGAAAAAAATTCACATATTTTAGGATAAATCTTTAAAATAATTCTAACAGTTTAGAAAATAACTTGTCGGGCTATATTAAAACACTTAAATATTTTTTTCGCAATTTACAAGAAAGGTTACTGAAAAAATACGAAACTATGAGAAATTATGTCATTTATCATCTGTCATTTGTCATTTGTCATCTGTCAACTGTCATCTGTCATTTGGCATTTTTCATATGTCATTTGTCATTTTTTCATCTGTCATTTGTCAACTGTCATATGTCATTTATCATTTGTCATTTGTCATTTGTCATTTGTCATTTGTCATTTGTCATTTGTCATGTGTCATTTGTCATCTGTCATATGTCATCTGTCATTTGCCATGTGTCATTTTTCATCTGTCATCTGTTTATTTATTATACTTTAGCTATCTTCCATTAAAATACACTTGAATATAAAAAAATATTACACAAAACCTACAAAATTTTTGGATGGAAGAAGCTGGACGGAGTTCATGCAGTTGCGAAGATTTTCTACTCTAGCCCATATTCCTGACAGGCAATGAGGTTCCAAAAATTCTCTATGTTCTCTTTGCCAGTATTATTTACCTTATTTTAGGCTTATTTTCTACCTTTTAGAGATGGAGACTTGACTTTGTCAAAAGTGACATATATCATGTGTATGTATGTCATTTGTAATCAGTCATTTGCCGTCTATCATTTGTCATCTGTCATTTGTCATTTGCCATCTGTCATCTGTCATTTGACTTTTATCATTTGTCATCTGTCATCTGTCATTTGTCTTTTGTCATCTGTCATTTGTTATCTGTCATTTTTCATGTGTCATTTGTCATCTTTCATTTGTCATTTGTCATATGTCATTTGTCATCTGTCATGACTTGACTTTGTATCATGTATATGTACGTCATTTGTCATCAGTCATTTGCCATCTGTCATTTGTCATATGTCATCTCTTATGTTTCATCTGACGTTTGTCATTTGGCATCTATCATTTGTCATCCGTCATTTCTTATCTGTCATTTGTCATCTGTCATTTGTCATTTATTATTTGACATCTGTCATTTGCAATCTATCATTTATCATTTGTAATTTGTCATTTGTCATCTTTCATCTGCCATCTGTCATTTAGTTTCTTATATGCTATGTTTCATGCGTCATTTGTCAGCTGTCAATTGTCATTTGATCATTAATGATTCTCCAATTAACTTGTAGGAAATAATTGCTAAAATTTTATGCATAAAATAAAATACCCATTTAATAGATCTTACGTGAGTTTGATTTTAAATAATTCAGCAAATCTTTTGCCAATGTTGTACTGGTTGGATGGTGGGATAGAGGATAGAAGACATCCACCCACCCAACATATGTATGTAAACTTCTCGTACAGTAGTAGATATAAATTCCATTCCAAGATTATATTAACAGCATCAGTGTTGTAGTTTTTGAAAAATATCAATAGTATCAGTGGTAGAAGTAACAAACAATATGTAGCGTGTGTGGGTGGCCTCTACTCCACCCTCCAATTTGTAGAACATACGCAAGGATCAAACTCGTATTAATTACGTAAATATTATCTAATATTCAAATAATCTTCTTCTTCACAAATGTATAATTGTTTGGACAATGGATAGAGAACACCCACCAATCCTATATTTACTACAACAAGTTATTGATTACAGATTGAATTACAAATAGTCGCCTAAAACTGATAAGAATGTAATTAAGAAGTAAATTATTAATTCTTGAATTGCGAAGGAATTATTTTGATAAATTATTACCATATGAATTAAAATTTATCTGTAAGAAGGGTGGGTAAACATTAATGACTTTCTAATTAATTTGCAGTTAATCATGGATAAAAATTGTATTAAGAAACCTGCGAAAAATAAAATATCTATTTAATATACCCCATATTAGTTTGATTATAAATAATTCAGGAAATCTCTTGCTAATATTGTACTGGTTGGAGGGTGGGATGGTGGCCATCTACCCACCCTACCCATTAAACAAACTTAAAGTACAATATTAGAGAGTTTTTTCGGTATTGAATTAATTATACATTTAAAATATAAAAATATTTGCCTAGCGTACTCTTGACCTACCTCAACCGACTATGCATTAAGGTAGGCCAGGAGTACGCTAGGTTAACATACAGTTTATTGTGGTAGGTCAAGAGTACGCTAGATTAAAGCACAGGTGTGCGATGGCTCAAGCAATGATTTGTTGAGGCTGTAAAGTCTAGCGGGCGGTATTTTCAAAAAATGAAGGAAAAACATTGTTTACGGACAGCTATTACACAAGTTTATCATTAGCCGAGAAGTTTCTGAAAAATTTAACATATATTTGTGGTTGAATGAAATTAAATAGAAAATATTTGCCTCCTGAAGCCAATGAAAAAAACAGGCAAGATACTATTATTAATTTTCAAAATCGCTAAGGCATCAAATTTATGAAATAGAAAGATAAAAAGGGTAGATGCTATGCTAACATCATGCAGCTTACACACTTGTGCTATTACTAAAAGTACTAATGAGAAATTAAAACCCGATGTTGTATATAATAACAATAATGTCAAAAAAGGGATGCATCTATCAGATCAAATGTCATCATATTATGATTGCTTACAAAATGTAATTAAGTGGTATAAGAAAGTGTTTATCGATTTAATATGTGGAACGTCGATTGGTAATACTTCAGTTTACGTTAACAAAAAGGAGGCAACTATGTTGAATAATAAAATAGAATTTTGCAAAAAAAAATTGTTTTACTGTGTTAGCCTACGAACTTTTCAGCCTACCTGTTACAATCGAACCGTTTTGTTTTGGGCATAGCTACAAATATTTCTGTTAGTGGAATCTAAAGATATATTATTTAGATTTAATCTCTAATAGTTTTTTTTACATGTAACAATTATTGTTAAATTTCATTGAAAAAAGTAAGAATTCGATCGTCGCCATTTTAATTTGGGTATAGCTACAAAGAATTCAATTAGTGGAGTCTAAAGTTTTATTATTTTTAGTTATTAAAAATTGGGTTTCAAATTACTGTTACAGCTGATGTAAAGCATCTCTTTGTACAGTAAGTACTTTTGATTTATATTGAATTGTTAGAATTTTCTTATTGTCGTTTTTCATAGATACCTTCTCACAAATCGGGTGAAGTATCTATAACGCTAAACATTCGAAATTTAAAACATTTTTATTGTTAAATATCGTAAATGTTGATTTTGATCAAATTTTAGTTATAAACAAGTACTTTTTCTGACTGAAAGCCGTCCCGATTCGTTCAAGTTTGATTAGTTTTCTTCTTATTATTTACAGTGTGGTATAGAAATGGGAAGAAGTCAATAAAATCCGCAATTTCAAGATTTTAGAGAGAGCTAAGAATCCATAAAACCGACTGCTATTTTTGTCAGGTGCAAGTAAAACCTGGCAGAGAATCTACGACTGAAGCCGAAATGATATATCCTGATTTACCATCTTCTCATCATCATCATCATCTCAGATGATTTGCCTGTGCCAATACATCAAGTAGTATCAAGTCTTAAGCTCAGCATATATTTATATACCGAGTAATGCAGAAGACAAGTCGTACTTTTCAAGCAAACAGGATATAAACGATTTGGTTCGAGATCTAAATCTATCGAAGATGAAGGCTGAAAATTTGGTATTAAGACTACAGCAGTGAACATTAGTTGATAAGGAGGTGCGTGTTACTGAGCAGCGAAAGCTGAGTTTCTTTCATGGACTTCTTTACCGAAAAATATATCAACCAGTTATTTGATGAGTTGAAAATTAAGTACAACTCAAACCAATGGCGTTTATTTATAGATGGCTCTTCTCAAAGCTTGAAACCGATATCTCTCGATCTCCAAAGCATATTCTTCAAATCTTAAGGAAAACTACGAGAGCGTCAAAAATATGCTTGAAAAACTTCGATACCAAGAAAACAATTGGAAAGTTAAATATTGGATTGATGAGGCCGTTACTTGTTGAAACTCCATATTATCACTTAATAAAACACTGACGTAATGTAAGGTTTCAAAAAATCATTTTATTGTTCTACAACAATTGTTTCGCCACACAGTGGCTTCATCAGGTAGATGACAAATATTTGTCAGTGTTTTATTAAGTGATAATTGGAAAGTTATTGGGGACTTAAGATGATGTAATTTTTCATGGGACTGCAAGGAGGCTATACGAAGAACTTTTGCTACCTTTGTTTGTACGACAGCCGAACCGACAATCAGCATTACCACGTTAAGGTTTGGCCTCCAAGATTAGAGTTCGTTGTCGATGCACAAAATCTTAAGTGGGAGTCATTGGTCGACCGATGCAAAATTTTATTATATGTAGCCTGGGCTACATTTAAAACTGGGGCTTATGAAGCAATTAGTTAAGGGGCTTGACCAGTATTTAAGTTTCTTCGCAAGACATTTCCTAAGCTGTCAGAAGTTAAAGTAAAAGCAGGCGTTTTTGAAGGACTACATATTAAGCAGCTGATGAAGTCGGTAGAGTTTATACAGAAACTGAATGGAACCGAAAGGGAAAAAAAAAGTTTCGTAGCCGTGACTGAAGGATTCTTAGGGAATCACAAGGCAGGAAACTATAATACACTAGTATAAGATTTTTGGGCAAAAGGGATGTCGCATATCTTTGAAGATTCATACATTAGATTCGCCTCTCGATTGCTTTAATTGGGTGATTACTCTGACGAAGAAGGAGAACGGTTCCATTAGGATATTATGGTAGTGGAGATCAGGTAAAAGGGAAACAGTCAAAGAATATGATGGTCGATATTGTTTGGGGACTGGTTGGGGAAAGTTTTCTAATTAATAAACGTCAGTCGACTAGACCGAAAATCTCATATTTTCAAAATAAACACAGCAAGGAATAAATATAATTGTATCATATGCATAGAAATATAACTACGGAGATACTACTGTAAATAAAGAGGACAAATAAAGCGACATGAAGAAAAATATAAATAATTAAGGATGTAGAAGATGATACCAGCTACATAACATGAATAATTAATATTATATATCTGTCATGCTGACATGAACAGCCAAATAGTACCTCGTATAAAGTGGATAAAAACAAAATATAAAAGAAAATATAGAAGCTTCCGAACGTGGATGAGTAAACCCCCCTTCCCAACAACATGATCCAAACAGAGTTTGACTGGAAGAACCTGATTTGTAATTGTGAACTCAAAACTCGCCCAAAACTTTATGTATGTTTTTTGTTCAATTTATTTGTTTTTATATGTACTTTTAAGAAAGAAGTCCAAAGAACACAATAAATAAATAAATGGAATATTATTTTGTTGTTTTACATCAACAGCGATATCAAAATAGACTTACAATGATTTCCTTCTCTGCGAGAGAAAGAGAATCGAATAAAACCAATTTGTATCCAAAAATTCAGGAAAAATCGCAAAAAACTATTTTTTACAACGCTCTAGCTTTATAAAAAAATGCCAATTATCTTTCAGCGTCAAACCTTTTGTGTCTTTTATAGACGTACAACAGGTTTATGATGAAGCTATTATTGATCGTCCAAAATAACCATAGCGTAAAACATAAAACGGATGCCTAAAATTCCATAAAATCAATCTCCTACCCACAAAACTAAATCGGTATTACTTTGAGGTTGAATTTTCTTCATTTTGGGTTATTCTGAACCGGTTAATAGTAAAGAGAACCGAGTCACAAAAATCGTTAATTGAACTTCCATTTTTCTAAACTCAGTTGAAGATGCTGCAGAAAACTGTTATAAGTTGTATAATTATTATCACATGGGAGAAAAGACATGCGAGATTAATTCCGAATTATTATTATTTCTGCAAAATCTTCAGCTAAGTTTAGAAAAATAAAAGTTCAATTAACGCCAAATGGTTTTGGATATAGCTATAGAAATTTTTGATAGTGGAATATTATCATCATCGTCTTCTTCATTATACTATTTATAAAAGTATATAAACTACTATAATTTAAAATATTTTGTATAATTTCTAATCGCATCAACAAATTACAATTTGGTTTTGTTATCCGAAAATCAACTTCTCTTCTAACTGGATAAATGGAACGCCAGAACGGATCAGAGCATGACTTCCTAGACCTTACCAAGGAAATTTACTTCTTGGAAACATAGTAGTAGTAAGATATTAGTACATGTCGCAGAGTTTAAGGCTGTCTATAGATTAGATTAGATTAGACGAGGTCGTTTGGCGATAACCTCGTCTAATCTAATCTAATCTAACCTCACATATACACTTTATGGAACTTTATTTTTGGAAGTCTATAAAGCTTTAACTCTGTATGGCTTTCAGGCTCATTGTATAAGGGTCACCTCATAAATATTCCTCTTCACATCAATTAACATGATGTGAGCCATTCCTCTCCAATAGATCGCTAGAAGAAAATGATGGTAGCAACCGTTACTATGTGGTAGTTAAAAAAGGTTAAATGAAAATAATTTTTAAGTTTTTATACCACTATTTATTGTATAAAATACACAAACAAATTTACAATATATTATCAATTTTGACACAACTATAGTTTCGACCTTTGCAGGTCATTATCAAGTGTTAAATTGCTTTAGTTGATCGCTAGAAGTTCTTACTCCTATTCTATTACTTCTCCAAGGCTCTTTACTTTCGTCTTTATTATTTAACATTATTTGCGTTGATATCAATAACCCTAAAACCTTCTACTTTAATCTCTTTTAAAACTCTGCTGCAATCTACAGATGATATTGCCCTAATTATTTATGCTCCTACTTTATCAAAAGTCCTTCAAGTTTACTGATTCCCTTCAAGTTTGTTTTGCAAAATGGTATATTAAAATTACTACTCCGTATTATAATTAACGAGGCTGATACTTTCCATAATTCCATAATATATAAGATAAATACAAACCTAGTGTTTTATTTACCTTATGCACCAATAATTCTCTGTATAAATTTCTAATTTTCCTTATGTTTTCATTAAGAAATTCATATAGATTAAATTTCAAAAACATGCCGCTTTAATCAAAACAAATACAGAGCAAAATATTTTAGAAACCCAACACATTAGGATGATGTTTTTTTTTAATTCGGTTTGTTTTCTGAGTGAACTATTTATACAGCTATTATCTATTCAGATTTTTTTCTATTCAAACACATTAAATTTAAAAGGTAAGTCAATAATAACAATGCGAATGGAAGTTTATTTAAGTTGAAACAATAAAATTCCACATTAAACATTTGTGTTTGGACTGCGCAAATAATACGAAAATCACAAATGGCATGTGTTCAGTTAGCTAATATATGTCCAGTTTTGATGTTTTCATTAATGGCAGGAGGGCGGGGGAGTGTATCGTGTAAAATTTGTTGCATTGTTAGCATTTCCGCGCATTGAATTTGCGTTTTATCTCTTCGCGGGATTTAATAGGGAATGCAGGACCATTATGCATTGTCGACTCGTCAAAATTTCAGCGCAATTCCAGCATTAATCAATTTGCGACTAATGAGTAATGAGAATTAATAACAATACACATTCAGCGGCCCTAATTGCTCTAATAGATCTATTCGCGCCGCTAAACGACATCTAAATTTATGAAGCACCACTCGGCGCCAAATCTATTGCAATAATTAACAGCAATTTGGAAAACTGTGGCGTATATGTATTTCTTACCAGCGCACATAAATATCGCCCCAGCAATTAATGATTAATGGCCGATACTCGCAGCTCCATAAGCACTTATTTATTTCTACTGGAAGCAAACTCGCTTCGTTATGCATACTTTTTAATTAGTAATTAAATTGCCGTTTGTGCGCATTATTTACGATCCGAACTATCTTGGATCTGTACACCACCAGCCACATTAACTAACAATATCTTAATCTGTGTACACAGAGATAGAGTAATATGCGGGGGTGGATATCTATTATGAATAATTACACGCACAGATTAGTGTAAATCGGCATTGCTCGAGCATTTAGCCGTGCGCGCTCATTAATGCCATTAAAGTGCTAATTACGGAACTTAATTGTCTCATATTTTTCCTCGCCTTGAATAAATTTTAATGGCGCATATATGGGAAATGGTTAGGCGGCGCTTCTCACTCACTAATCGCCGCGATCTGGGCAGAGAACACGGAACGCAATTTGATATTATGTACTGTCTGATGCAAATAATAATAATAATAATAAAAAAAGTGACGTAATAATAATTACGGCGAGACTCGACTCAATTATTCTGCCGTTCGTGATTACGGCGACGCGAAATGGGGGGATAATTAAATGTAATTACTGTGCGTTTATTGCGATATCTGGAGTTCATCAAAATTGGCACGGGACAATAGCGACATTTAGATATTTTGATTTAAAAGTATGGAAGATCATTTAAGTAGTGTACTATGTGTGATTGTCTAATTCAAAATAGACACAGAATATAATTGGTAACTAGATAATATTATACTCAATTATAATTAATACTGAAATATACACCTTTTGATTGTAAATAATTATGTCTTTTTTGTATATTTCGAGTAAAATTATACTATTCCATATCGTATCGTTACGGCGTTTTTATTACAACATAAACGAATATTGATGTTAAATCGATATACGACAAAAAATGAAAAGTAATCGAGTAAAATTGAATTGGTATTTTTTTAATTTTATAAACTAGATATAACAATGCTATTACAAATAATATTACTTTATTTTTATAGGTCTATAGATCTATACATTATTTCACTTAACTCAACGCTTAAATTTTCAGAAGTCTGAAAATCGCTATCCGAATAGGCAAAAATAATATTTACATTAGTTTCCTATTTATATACAGTATTGAAATAGCTTGTACAGAGCTTAAAGTGCAATACTCGACTTCTTCGGGTTTTACCAAACGATATTAGTTTCTCGTGTAGTTTAATAAGAAACAAATACTCACCGTTCCTCGTCGTCCTTAGGACTGAATGAGTCCGAACATAATATTACGTACATCTGTTTGTCGGTTTTCTTGGAAGGAAAATTCAGTGAACTTAATATATAAATATTATGTGCACTTCTAGATACGTATTTAATCATTTCCTACTTTCAATCTGCTTCCTTTGCGAATAAAAGACTACAGTATTATAAATATCAATTATATATAGTAATAATAATAATAATAATAGTAATAAAGTTTTATTTAAATTATGAAGGGTGTTTCTGTGTCTCGAGGAATAAAATTAACCACATTTGCCATAGTGAAAATGATTATTCATAAAAAATATATTATAAGAGTCTTCAAATGGCCAAGAACAGGCCATCAAAGTTAAGAAATTTTAAAACATTTTTCTAATATTTTCAATACCTTTAGTGGTAGATTGCTAGAATTTTGGTACAACATAAACTAACATCAAGTAAATTCCTCAAACAATTTGTCACTTCAATCGGATTGCGGGAACCATGATAACACTGTATATTATGGTTTCCTCGGTACGATTGAAGTGTCAAATTGTTTGAGGAATTGACTTGATTCCTAAAATTTATTTGCGCAGATTTTTTTTGTTTTTTCATAAATCTACATTTGTTCTTCCACATTTTAATAGAAAATTTATTTTAGAAACTTTTGTTACTCTTTAAAAATTTTGATAACCGTGGCCGTTTCTGAGTTAAAAGCAAAAGTTAGTTCGTCTCTTATTTTAATCATAACAAAAAAAACCCTCGGAAAAATCTAACTCAGAGATGACAATTGAAAAACGAATTGAGCTATCAACTTACCTATGTCAATTAAACAAAGAGTTTAATTTTTCGTTAGCAATTTTTTTTTAATTTAACTTTGTGTTTAAACGACAATTTTAATTTCAATACTAATATTGGTGGAATAACCATTTAATATTATACAAAATAAAAATAAATATTATTCAAGGTCAGCTAATGGTTGTTTGAAGGCTTTTAAAGTTATCCACTGATCCAAACTATATTTAATATTATCTAATGAGCTTAGGTCGTTGCAAAAAATTAACTAAAAATTATAAAAAAATTTGGAAATTATTTAAGGTCATCTTGTTATTTAATTAACGATCACTCGAAGTTATTTTCAATCATTATGGTTATTAAGATCTCTTAAGGTTTATATTTTAGAATATTTACAAATATATATACCAACATCTTTATTTACAGAAAAAGGGAAATAAATTTACATGTACATAATTAACAATATGACAATGATATAATATATATTTTTTTCCTGTCAAACGGCTATCGACCCGCGGTCTTTCAGCCCGGAGTTAACTGTCTTACAAACGTCATGATTGCTAATGTCTAACGGATATTTACAAATATTTTCAAGCGATTTCGAACTTCAAGAAATATTATAACGGGTGTCCAACAATTATTGCAGTCTCGTGTTAAAATATTTACGAACATTCTCAAGTAATTTGAAACATCAACGAATATTATGGAATATTTTGAAATTCTCCAAATGTTCATAAATGTTCTTAGATGATCTAAAATGTTTAATACGTTTTATAAATAACTGCAGTATTATTTTCAAGTGTGCAAATATTTTATAACATTAGAATGTTTACAAACATTCTCATATGATTGAACATAACAAATATCATAGGATATTTCAAAATTTTCAAACGTACATTTACGAATATTTACAACCATTCTAATTAAATTAATTATTAATTAATTAAAGATTATTTTTAATTCTCCCATCATATTTACAAATATTCTCAAGCAATTTAAACATCAACAAATATTATAGGTTATTTCAAATTCATCAAACGTACATTTACGAATATTTTAGAATACTTACAACATTTTCAAATGACTTCCAAGATTAGCTACTATAGAATATTTTTAATTTTCTTCCAACGTTCGCGAATACTCCTAGATTTTCTGGAATGTTAATAATTATTAATAAATAGCTGCAATACTAATAGTAATTGTGCAAATATTTGAGAACATTGGCGAACGTGTTTTAGAATACTTACAAACATTTTCAAGTCATTTCAAACATAACAAATATTATAGAACACTTTATATAACAAGCATTTACGAATATTTTAGAATATTGATGAACATTCTCAAATGATTTCAGACATCAACAAATTACGTATATAGGATATTTGAAATTCTTCTAAAGTTCGTTAGAATAGTTACGAACATTCTCAAGTAATTCTTGAATCTTCTCGGCGTTAACTTCGTAGTACATTTTCAAATTTTTTTAAATTTTTTCGAAACTAGTCGCAAAAAGTGAAATAAAAAGTGGTATAAAAAAGTTATAAGTTTTCTTTATTTAAAAAAATTCTCAAGTAATTTTACACATCAACAAATATTATAGAATATTTTTTTAATTCTCACAAATTTCATGAATGTTCTTAATTGTTTTAAAAAGGTTAGTGATTTTTCTCAAATAGCTGCAAAATTATTCATCAGTGTGCAAATATTTTTGAACATTAGCGAATGTCTTTAGAATACATACAATTCTCGAGTGATTTAAAATATCAGCAAATATTATAAGATATTTTAAATTCTTCCAACAGACATTACGAATATTTTAAAATAATTACATTAAATCCCAAACGATTTCTAACATGTTTTATGTTTGATATTATTTGCAATTATTGTTAGGAATTGTGTAAAGGTTTTAGAATATTAACGAACGTTTTTTGGAATATTCAAGGCATTCTCGAATATTTGCAAATATTGTACAATATAACAGGAAATTTTTATTTTGTCCAAATATTATCGTAAATAGTTAATTTGTCTTTAACATTTTGCAGACACTTTTGTATATTACCGAAAGTTCATGAATATTTTAGAACATTTGTAAAAGCTATTATAACGTCTTAGTACAACACTAGTCCACGAAAAAAAGAACATATGGTTTAAAACAAACGGAAGAATTATATTCTAAGTTTGTAGTATTTCAAAAAGGTGACAATGTAACCAAAAATATCATTGATATTGGATAGGAGATGAATGATATTCAATGGAGGCAAGACTTCTGGGAGTTTTTCCATGAATTCTCTGCTTTTCGCCAAATGAATATTACAAGAGAACAAAATATGGTTTGAATCTCCATGGCTTCAATCACAGTCACATTGATTACTGGGCAATATTCCAATTTTAAATAGATGGACAGGAAAGCACCCATCACCTAATTTAAGCCAAGTTATAGAAGATAATATACTGGTGTTTAATTGAAAAATATACGTCTGATTTATTGGTAGAACAGGATGAATGAGGCAATATTATTTGTGGCTATTTCCAATATATTCCGAGTATGCTCCCTTCCAGGCTATCTCCATACCCCATTTGAATCTCCTCAATTAATCTGAGTGCGAAATCTTATAAATTTTATTTTTCAGTAGCTGATTTAGCCAGTTGATCTCATTACCAGAAATGCCACAATTTGCTATAACTCAAGTAACCTTCATGCTGCTGCTGATGCAATTGTTTCCGTAAGAAATGTAACGTTCTTGATTGAGGAAAAACGTTGGGATAACTTCTATTTAGACTTAAATGTGGTTCCTGTACTGATTCTAATAAACTTTTGCACAGTTCCATCAGGAGTTGGGTCGTACTAAGGATATAATATAAGAACTAAGAAGTTCTTAAAGGTAGTCATTAGGAGGTAGTGGTTCAATCCAAGAGAATCATCTAATCCTTCCCATTGGGCAAATATCGAAACCTGAGTGTTAGACACATGTCACATCCGCCGATATTTTTGTTTCAGAAAAACTGGGCAAACTGTATAAAGCGAATTATGTTCGATAGATTTACAATGCATATTTTATTAATATGACCACTTAAGCCCTCACGGCAACAAGCAATGCGTTCATTGAAGTTCTCGATGACGCGTTCACAAATATCTGGTGGGATGCCGTTGATAACCATTTAAATTCCATCCTTCAATTCGTGTATTGTTTTTGGTTTGTTTAAATGCACTTTTGATTTCATAAATCCCCACAAAAAAGTCACAAGCACTAAGATCGCATTCTCTGGCAGGCCATTTCTGCTTGCTTGGGGAGACTTTTCAGTCAGCAGAGCAATCGTTTAATGGGATATGTGGCTTGTCGCACCATCTTGTTGAAACCAAAAATCATTATTTTCATCCACAACTGCGAAAAACTAATCAGAAAGCATGTTTCTGTAACTGTCGTCGTTTTTTATCACTTGGATACGTTGCTGTTTTGTTATCTACTCTATGTCGAAAATAAACATCAAACAACAATCCTCAACATACACTGCTAATGGAAAGGATCGCAAATAACAAAACGAAACAAGCACGACTGCCAAACGTCATATGACAAAATGGCGCAAAATTCAAATTCGTCCTTACTTTTTGGACAACCTATATATTTTAAATTCTTCCAACTGTTTACTAATATTTTATAATATTTACGAACATTCTCAACTGATTTAAAATATCAACAAATATTAAGGGATATTTTCGAATTCTCAATATGTTTACGAATATTCTTAGATGTTATACAATGTTAAAAATTGTTCACAAATAGCTGCTGTGTTATTTGTAAGTGTGAAAATATTTTAGGTCATTAGCTACTGTTTTAATTTTAGAATAGAATACTTACAAACATTCTCAAGTAATTTCAAACATCAACAAATATAGCATATTTTAATTTATATCTTTACGGACATTTTAGAATATTTAGGAACATTCTCGAATGATTTTAAAAATCAACTAAAATATTGGGATATTTTAAATGGTCCCAACGTACATTAACGATTATTAAAAAGAAAATATGAACATTCTCAAATGATTCAAAAAATCAAAAAAGATTATACATTTTTTCGAATTTTCTCAACGTTTACTTATGTTCTTAGATGTTCTAAAATGTCAAAAACTGTTCGCAACTAGCTGAATTATTATTATTCGTGAGTGTGCAAATAGTTTAAAACATAAACGAACGCTTAATTTTAGAATGTTTACAAAAAAATCTCAAAGAATTTCACACATCGACCAATATTATAGAATATTTAAAATTATCCCAACGTATATTAACGATTATTTTAAATAATGTACGAACATTCTCTAGTGATTCCAAATATAAAAAAAGTTTATATATTCTTCGAATTGTCCCAACGTTCACGAATGTTTTTAGATGTTCTAAAACGTCAAAAATTGCTCACAACTATCAGCAGTATTATTCGTAAGTGTGCAAATATTTTAGAACATTAACGAACGCGTAATTTTAGAATGTTTACAAAAAATCTCAAGTAATTTCACACATCAACCAATATGATAGAATATTTTAAATTTTCCCAACGTACATTAAGGATTATTTTTAAAAAAATGTACGAACATTCTCAAATGATTCCAAAAATCAAAAAAGACACTTTTTCGAATCAATGTTCATGAATGTTCTTAGATGTTCTAAAATGTTCACAATTGTTCGCAACTAGCTGCAAAATTATTCTTAAGTATGTGAATATTTTTAACATTAATGAACGTTTAATTTTAGAATGATTACAAAAAATCTCAAGTAAATTGACAGATCAATCAATATTATAGAAAATTTTCCCAGCGAACATTCTAGAAGATTTCTTGAATTACTTTCTCATTTATCACTTTTTAACTCATTATCACTCTTGATAATGCCTTATAAAGCGAAACTAGTCGAGTAAATAGAGAAAAATTGTGAAACAAATTAAATGTAGTTTAATTTTAACTTTCATCGGTGATAATTCTAGAATATTTAAAAACATTTTCGAACATCAACAATTATTATAGGATATTTTAAAATTCTTCACGAATGTTCTTAGATGTTATGGATTGTTAAAAATTGTTCGTAAATAGCTGTGGTATTATTTGTAGGTGTGTTTTTATACTATACACTATTTATAAACACCTCAAGTGATTTCAAACATTAACAAATATTAAGGGATATTTTCAAATTTTCCAAATATTCACGAATGTGATGTTCCAAAATGGTAAATATTGTTCGCAAATAGCTGCAGTATTATTCGTAAATGTGCAAAGATTTAAGAACATTAACGAACGCTTTTATTCAATTTATGTAATTTAGATTAGTCTTAAGTTATCCTGTAATAAATTGTATACAACTGTTGGATAATAAATTTATTTATTATTATTATTATTTATTATTAATACATTTTGGCAAATTGAAGACTTAAATATTTCACTTTTATTTCTCCTTTTACTTAAAGTTTAGTTGTACTAAAGGAAGTGCAACATAAAAATGGGAAGATGTACTTGAAAATCGTGCGATTAAATTACATCGCGGATGATAATACAACCGAATGTTCGCGAACGTTCTCAAAAGTTCAAAAGTGTTATAAAATAGTTCACAAGTAATTAAAATTTTCTGCATGATTATCGAATGTTCAAGAATATTATCGATTATCAATTCTTGATATTAGTGAATTATATTATAACCAATTGTTTTTAAATATTCTAATGTTCTACTTTATTTGCTAACATTTTTGTTTGATTAATGAATGAATCATCATGGATAAAACATTGAGTCATCAAGTTAATTGTATACACTTGAAAAACCAACAAAAATTATGAATATTTGACCAGTTGCGTATCCCAAAAGGCCGTGCTGTAGGTAATCAATTATGCAGTTTCAAACAAAAAAAAAACTCTGACGGACGTTGAAACTTTTTTTTAGCCTGATTGACGTGTCTGCGGCAATAATAATTGATTACGCTCCAAAAAATCCGATTACTCCTCAGCGGAAACACAGCATTTTCATTTCGAATAATGAACCCCGCCGAATATCACTGACAGAAGCTTAAAACTTCCAGCGCGGAGTTCTTATTGGGAGAGCTTTTCCTTGGTGGAGTTCGAGCGTAATTGAATGCAAATTTCGTTAATTAATTAGGTACAAACATAGTTAGAAGCGCACTCGGCCGTTATTGTACGATTGTGCATTGTTTTCATTATTTATAATATGAGCATGTTGGTAGGTACGCAGGTACATGTACTATATGTCCTATACGTCGGCATTCTTAGACGCACACACAATGAGACCCACGTTTCTGTGCATGCATTTAAATTTGTTTTTCTATCCATCCTCTCCTCTCGTATATTTTTTTCTGTTATTATTATTATTATCGTTATTATTATTATCTTCCCTATGGGCACCATTAGCATCGTCGGCGGCTCTGCGGACGATTGTCTCGCGAAATGGAGATAAATAAAAGGCGAGACCGGATTGCCGTTGACATCTGAAAAATAGATGATGGGATTTGTTCAGATATATTGTTCTCTTATTGAGTAATCTCTTTGGTACACTTTAAATTGCCACAGATGTTATCACAACGACAGCGCGTATAAAAAGTGACGAGGGAAAATTTGGCCTTCGGGTGGTAATAAAATAAATGTCTTTTACGAACAAAAGATTTTTATTTACTGATATTTTTACTATCCATTAAATGCCTCTGCTTAAGTCGAAATCGAAGGACTTCAATAAATCTATCTAATTGTATTCAACTGAATGAAAAAGCTAAATGTCATCTTAGTTACTACTACTAAATGCTTACATAATTACTAAATTTATTATATTTTTTATTTAGTCTGTTAGACTGTTCTGCAACTTTAATGGCTGAAATTGCCAAGTTAAGCAATGCAAATCATCCCTTAGATATGAAGGAACTCCTCGCTAGTTTTATGACGGATGTAATTGGTTCATGCGTGTTTGGTATTTAATGTAACAGCTTCAAAAATAAAGATAAGTATAAAGAACTGCAGTGATATTATTCGATTCAAATACTTCTAGTTCTGCCATTAGTCCAAAATAATAGGAGTAGTACCTTGATACCAAAAATATTAATTATATAAAAGCTTTAAAATAAGTTAATAGTTTGTAAAACGCAAAACTACAGATTTGTATTATTCTTCCCTTTTCGGTTATCTTTAAAAGATCGTAGCGTGCATCAACACGTGAAATCTGCATCCACCACCATTACAACATTGTTAACGCTGATAAATGAAATTCAAGCATGGGAACCAGGAAGGACGGCCTTTAATTTGAAATTTGAAGCAATTAAAAGATTACGCTGGAACGGATCTAATTCGCGCGGATTAATTACAAGAAGACGTCCGCATCCGTTCGCATTTCTTTCTCCGACGTCTGGCTTCTAGTCTCATCCCCGAGCATGAATTGTATTATAGATGGTATCCACCACCTCCACGGCACAAAGAGGCGGCGGTACGTTACTCGTTAATGTAATTGTTGCGCAAACGTGCCGTTCATTAATTGAAAAACAGTAGGGGGCGCGATAAAGTCGGGCACGAGGGCCCATAGGAAGTTAATAATGCGATTTAAAGTAAAATTTCCAGAAATATCTTAAACGGTTAATCGGCGATGCAATTAATTACAGCGGAAAGCTATTAGCGATTCGCCGGCGTAATTGAAACTGATCATGTCGGCCGGCTAAATCACGCCGTTGTAACGTTGATACTGAGCTTTCAGCTTCATATCTAAATGCCTACAACAATGTACAAGGTGTTCGTATCGGGTAACATCGTTACGTTAATTGCCTGGATTCGACATTAATTATAGTAATCGGCACGAGGTCGAAAAATGTCTTGTATGTAACGTATATCTTCAAAGATACTATCTTCATCAGAACGCTTGTAATAATTACAAATGTTATACTTAATAAGAAATATAAAAGATAAAATATTTAACAGCGTCATCAGTTCCAGAGCACCCGTATAGGGTAGTTTATACTGCTATGTAGACGAGGGCGCAAAATTTCAAAACTGTATAGAAATTCTCAACAATTAGAGAAGTATTTTTAATGCGTAATTTCTAGTCGTGGCAAGACACATTGTTGTAGATTTACGAAATTATTTCGTGCTTTTCTAATTATTACCTAGATGATTTTGCCTAGTTTAGCTACGTTAACAATGCTGTCACAAAAGTTCTATATAATCCTATTAAATTATTTAATTTACCAAATTTAGCACACATATCTCCAAAAGTAGAATGTTATGTCAGGTTATGTCACATTGATATTATCAACATTTTTATTTAAAAGACCATATTGGAATTAACTATATATGATTGTTCTATGCCTGAAAAGATCGTTATTTTTTTTAAATTACAGATAGACTATTTAAGGTAAGTGACATCACAACCGCGAAAGATTATTTTACAACCTTAATCTTTAATGATCTTATCAAAAGTATCAAAAAATCATTCGAAAATAACTTGAAATTTTGCATTTAGATAAAACGATTTACATTAGAGAAAAATTATAATATTTAAAAACATATTATTAATTTTCTGTATAAAGGTGAAACAATGTCTGAATAAATATTGTTAGTCTTATATCTAATCACATTAAGAAATGTTAAATTATATTCGTGAACATTCGACAATATTCTGTAACTGTAAGAATATGTAATGACGTTATATTTTAAAATGTAGTTTTATAAATTGACCGTTGAATCCTTGAATGAACGTAAATAAACGATTTTGAATGATCGTTAGTTCATTTAAAATAACTTATAATAATCTTTAGTAAATCTTGAGTGACCGTTAAAGTGATCTTGAATTATCATCAAATGATTTTAAATATATTTAATCTATTGTTCAGTGACCTTAAGTGATGTGACACCAAATGATATCTTAAGTAATCATCGGATGACCTTTAATGATCTTGAATGATAGATAAACTTAAATATCCTCTATGTATCACTGAGTGACCGTAAATAACCTTTAACGACGCTTAAATGATCATTGTATGATCATAGATAATTTTCAATGATCGTTGGATAACCTTAAATGACCGTCTTAAATATCTTTCGATCAATTTTTGGATGACCTTGAGTGATTTATATAATATCAATTATTATTGAAAGCTAACTACCTTACCTCATCGTAAATCTTGAATGATCACCTTTGATGCCCTTGAATGTTGGTCTATACTCCTTATATGACCTTAAATTAGAGATTAACGAATGCTCGTTCCTGCTATCACACTTCAGACAGAAAAAATAGCAAAAGAAAAGATAATGTTTAACAATGTCAAATAAACGTTAGAGTGGAAGGATCATCACAATCGCATGAATTTCCATCCAAAATTTTTGTTCGTTTTATAATCCCAAATGACTGTCTTGAATATCCTTCAATCAATTGTTGGATAACCTTGAGTGATTTATATAACATCAAATGCCATTGAATGCTAATAAAACCATCGTAAATTTTGAATATTCCTCGGATGACCTTTGATGACCTTGAATGACCGTTGACCGCAGATAGTCCTTATTCCTTACATGACCTTCAGTTAGAGAGCAAATAAAATAGTTTCGACGTTTTTATACCACTATTTATTGCACAATATACACAAAAGAAGTTTATAATATATTATCAAATTTGTTTGTTTTGTTGGGTTAAGAATAAATAATATATTGCAATAAATAGTGGTATAAAAAGTTGTAAAGTATTTTATTTGCTCTATAACATGAACTACCACATAGTAACGGTTGCAACAATCACTGTCATGACCTTAAATTATCTTACGTAAGTTTAAATAATCGTTGGATAACATTGAATGAATTTCAAATAATTATGATTTGATTATTTGAAATATCCTTTTATGATTCGCTGTATAACCTTCAATGACTGTAGAGTGACCTTAAATTACTATTAAATGAAATATGAGTCTCTCTTCTCCACAAATTTTATTAATTACAAATGTAAATTTCGGTCACGATGTAACTTCAAGTGATTGAATCTTTAAGGTATCCATTATCCACCTTTAATCACCATTAACATAATATATGACCATTTTGTACTCAAAGCATCCCAGATTTTCTTGCAAATTTTCAATTGATATATCAGTCTAAGTATACTGCTAGCATATTTCAATTAACACCGAACCAAGGAAATCATTGTATGATCATAGATAATTGTCAATGATCGTTGGATAACCCTAAATGACCGTCTTAGATATCCTTCGATCAATTGTTGGTTGACCTTGAGTGATTTATATAACATCAAATGCGATTGAATAGTTAGCTCATCGTAAATCTTGAATGATCCTGGGATGACATTTGATGAAATTGAATAATCTTTGGCCGCGGATAGTCCTTACTCCTTATATGACCTTAAATTAGAGATTAACGAATGACCTCTCCTGCTATCATACTTCATGCAGAAAAACGTAACAAGAGAGAATAAGGGAGAAGGCAATTTTCGGCAATGTTAAACAAGGGTTAGAGAAGAAGATCATTGCAATAGCATGAACTTTCATCCAAAATTTTTGTATGTTTATAACTATCTTAAATATTCTTCAATCAATTGTTGGATGCATTTGGAAAATAAAAACATAAACACTTTCTTTACAATTTGATTTTATTATAGCTTATAACAGTTATAAGCTATTGATAATGAGTACATAGTACTCGAAATGTACATCTAGCAAAATAAAATCAAAGTGTTAGTGTTTTTATTTTTCAAGTGTATAAAATAAATCTTCACGTAACTCAAGAAAAAATTTCTATAATTGTTGGATGACCTTGAGTGATTTATATAACATCAAGTGCCATTAAAGGGTAATTAGATCATCCTGAATCTTGAATGATCATTGGATGACCTTATTCCACGTATGACCTTAAATTAGAGAGCAAATAAAATAGTTTAGACGTTTTAATACTACAATTTATTGCTTAATAACATATACACAAACGAAGTTTACGAAATATTATCAATTTTCAATTATCTTAGTTTTGCTGTGTCAATAATTAATGTACTTCAAAAAACAATGCCATAAAAGTGTGGAAAGTATTTTATTTACTCTCTAACATGAACTACCACATAGAAACGGTTGCAACAATCACCTTCATGACTTTAAATTATGTTAAATTATTTTAAATAATCTTTGGATAACATTGACTGAACATCAAATAGTATTTAGTGAGATGATTAATTCAATTCTCGCATAACCCGTGGTGAAACATTTTTATATTAATTAGACGGTTAATTAAACACTATTTTGAGAATGGCCAACGGTCGAAACAAGTCGGAGAAATATAAAAATAGTAAAAGAAATCCAAGTGTTTAATTAAACTTCTAATTAATATTAAGTAAATTAAGTTGAATAATTATTAGATGATGTTAAATAATATTGATCGCTGAATAACCGTGAATGACTGTGAAATGACCTAGAATGACCTTAATTTAATTATTGGATAATAAAATACCTTCAAATGATTGTTAGATAACATTAAATAACTTTGAATACATATGACATCATCGTCAATGATCTTAAACAACCCTTAATGATCTTGAATGACTGTTGGATAACTTAAATATCATAAAAATAAACGCAATCGCTTGATAACTAATACTTACACTTAATTAGAAAATTCACTATATCTAAATTACTAATTTTTTGTGGTTAAAATATATATTCATTTTACCACTATATTTGTATAATTACAAGTGATTTTAGTTTGGAATAATAAATAGTGTGGTAAAACAAACGATTTTGTATAATTTGCACCAGAAAGTAAAAACCTCTACAATCAAACATTTACCTTTAATACCCTCGAGAGATAATAAAAATGTATTAAGGTCCTTGAAAGATGGTTGAATGACCATAAATAACCTTGTAAGATAATTAAACATGATACTTGAATGACCTTAAATAACCTTGTAAGATACTTAAAAAACCTTGAATGAGACTTGAATGATCTTAAATAACTTATAACGACCATTAGATAACCTAAGTGCAAAATAATCATAATTTTGGATAATATGTATGTATTCTTGAGTTATGTGAAGATTTATCCGCGTTTTTATAATAATTTTGAATATCCTAGATTACATAACGTAAAGTGATTATTATTTATTTATTTATCTTTGGACTCCTTTTTTAAAAATTACATATACATCAAATAATTTAAAAAAAACTTTAAATATTGGACGACAGAAGCACAAGCGGAGTTCATAATCATTAAGTGTGCTTCCACTCAAACCCATCTTTTCCATGATGCTGAAGGAGCAAATATGCTTTTGGGCATCCAGATTTATTTATAAATTTATTTTTCTGTCCCTTTTAGGAGACTTTTTAGGTGACTCATATATAATAACATCAAATACCATTAGTGGTTAGATGATCTTGAATATTATGATCTCGAAGCATCGTTGAACAACCTTAAAACTTCGTAATATATCGTTGGATGGTCTTAAATAAGCTTGAATTAGATGATCTTCAATAATCATGACCATAGGACGATCGAAATTCTCATTAGATTATCTTAAATTGCATTGAGCGACCTTTAGATAATATATAAATAAATCACTATAACTAGTGCTATAAAAACATTGACACATGTCTAACCTAGAATGATTACTGAATTATCTTAAATGTCGCTGAATAACCTCAAATAATTATTAGATGACCTTGAATAATCATTGGATGACCTTGTATACTTTCAAACCGTCGTTAAATGACCTAATGGATTTGCCATAAGTGCACAAATACATTAAATCAGGCCAACCCTTCAAATAAACCCTTATTTACTATGGAAAACTTAAATAAAATAATTACTGAACAATTGAATGCATTTAAATAAGAAATTATTAATATAAAGCAAAATATAATTAATTCTCTAATGAAGTGGTACCCAAACTTTTTTTTGTGCGCGGGCCGGTATATATTGAGCGGGCCAAAATCCTTGCAATAAAATGTTTTTATAAGACACTATTACTACAGGACATAAATTTATCAAATATATTGTTTATTTTTATTATTAATAACTATTATATAATTAATTGTTGGCCGGTGGCGAGCTCACGATAGCCAGCAGAAATATTAACAGATTTAACCTTTCATTAAATTTATTTCCTAATATTAATTGTTAATCACTAATGTGAAATCTGATGTTGTTTTTCGGATACCAATAATTGTATATTAGGGTTAAAATTTGATACGCTCATTCGTATTACTGAGTGAAGATGATCATACGTGAACGCCGACACGGTTTGACTCTCTTCAAAACTGAGAAAGTTTTTCGCATACGTATGTGCTGGCAAATACAGTAATCATTTTCATTCCTCGTTTTCTCAAATTAGGACAATTCTTTGCATGTCGTTTTTCATAAAACGTCGATAAATCCTTTTCTTGAAAATTATCTTTCATGAATGTTATACATGACAGATGTGTTTATTTTTCCCTTGAAACTTGATATTAAGATCATTCAAATATTGCATCAAATCGCATAAAATTGCTAAATCCCAAAGTCACAATGGGTCTCTAAATTCAGGAACTGGGTTTGATTCCTCAGTCATGAAAGCTTCAATCTCTCAACCAGCGAACGCTGGGGTACAACACGTTTTCCTTCAAAAATTATTTGAAAATTCTGTGATTCAGAGCACGAGACCTGATGAAGTTCACCAATTTTACAACAACAGTTATAACGTGTTCCAAATTCACCTGTTTTACACAGAGATGTTGCTGGTGGATCATGCAATGTAACGCCATTGGTGGACAATTGTTAGAATCCGCGACCTTTTGCCGAAGACGGACAACAAATCCGTTGTACCCTCCTATCATTCTTCTTGCACCATCAGCAGTTACTCCTACAATTTTATTTAAGCTAAGCTCAAGGTCATCAATGACTTCCAAGATTTGTTTGTAAAATTTTCACTTGTAGTTGTTTCATGTATGCTTTTTATTGCTGCTAGATCTTCAGTTATTTCAAACCTGCTGGAAACTCCTCGTATAAACACTAATAATTGGGCAGTATCACTCACTTCTGTCGATCCATCAACCGCAATCGAAAACATTTCAAATTGTTTTACTTTTGCTTTCAGTTGCAGCAGAAAATCTTTCCCCCAAATCTTGAACGCGTCTCGTAATAGTCATTTGCGATAAACATACTGTTTCAAATGCGCTTTTCCTTTCTGGATAGTTCCTCTACTACAGCTAGAATGCACCTTTTCACACATTCTCCTTCAGAAAAAGTTTTCGCTTCCGTACCTAAAATATGTGCTACCCGGAAACTTCCTATTCTGCTTCGCCCTCTATGACACAAGGGCTACTCTATTAGCAGTAGTAATCGAGTAAACTTTGCTACAGCATATGCAATTATGTAAACAGGATGGATTCAATCTTTTCTCGCATTCTACGTTCATTTCTATTACCGTCGCAATTTCTACTCGGAAGTGCAAGTTTTAATGAAAATATTCTACTAGTGCATGAGCTACAAGCCCCGCGGGCCACATAAGATGGTCTTGCGGGCCCACGGGCCATTGGTTGTGCAATCCTGCTCTGATCGACCGTTTTTCTGATATTAAAGTTGGAGCAAAAACAGTGTAAAACAACGCAAATAGATGAGAGGAAAATTAAGAAATCAAATGTTATTCTCTTTAACTTAAAAAAGTCTGAGTCAGCCTCTATTGGCCGAAAAGTTAAAGATGATCTTTTGGAAGTAAAAAAAACTGCAAACTCTTGCCATAAAAACTCTTTCGTCTTGGAAAAAAAATCTTATAATTGCCGTTCGTTAAAATTAATTTTTAGTGATGAACTAAACATGTTTTCAAATATAAATGCCTAAATAATGATAAACTTTTACATTACATACAGTTACCAAACTTTACAACAAAGAGAATATTATCAAAAACTAAAAGCGGAATATGATATGAGCATTTGCAACGGTCAACGAAATATAACAATTAAATGTCATAATGATATTTCAATGCAATTTAAACAATTTCTATCAACCGCCTTCAATAGAAATTATCAAGTTGATAATATATTAACAAGTTTCTCGGTATTTGACAGAGTTAATCACTCTATTCTCCTAGGAAATTTACGTTTATTGGGTTTCAGTGTAAATACTCTAGCATGGCACAAGTCATTTCTTTCTGACCATACTCAAAATTTTAGAATTCAGAATTTCATATTTAATCAAATTAATATAAGCTCGGGTGTTCCGCAAGGTACTCATATTGGTCCAATACTATTTATACTGTATATACACCTAGTAGAAGTTAGTGTGAGTTCAGTGAATTACTATTGTATGCTGACGATATGAAGTTATATCCAGTTATAAAGTGCGCGGAAGACTATAAAATGTTACAAAACATTTTGGATTAAGTTGTTCATTGGTGTGATGTTAACAACTTATTATTAAATTCTGGCAAATGTGTTACAATTTCGTTTTCAAGAAGTCTGCGTCCATTATGTGTCGAATATTTCATCAACTTATCTCCTTTGAGATGTGTAGATTCTGTGATCTAGATCTAGGATTGTTATTTAATAGTCGCTTATCTTTTAAGAACCATATCATTAATATATGTGAAAAGGCGTCAAGACCATGGAGTTCTATTTGGCATATTTCAAAGGAGTTGAACTCTAAATGTTTAATGTTGTTATATTGTACAATAGTAAGGTTAGAATATGCATCTCCAGTTTGGTCACCTTATTTAGCGGTAAATATAAAACGTATTGAATCGTTGCAACATATTTTTTTACGAAATCTCGAATTTACACCATAACTATGATTCTATAATGAAGTTCCTTAGAATGCATGCACTCAGTTATCGTCGAAATATCGCAGATCTTTCGTTTTCTCCACGGATTGCTTAACAAGCACATTAATTATCCTTCGTTATTATCAGACGTTTTATTTTTCTTAATATAATAATAATAGTAAACTATTGATGATTTTCAACTTTTTCTTTTACTCACTAGAGTGATAACGGATTTTCAAAATTAAAGTGCCTCAACAATCAATAAGATTATATTTTTCTAGGTCACAAAATTTGTTCAATATTGATACGTCTACAACTAACTACTCTCATAATAATGCTATGAGTCGAATGCTCAGCTTGTAAATTCATTAAGTAAATATAAGTGGTTTAACTTGTTTGACTCAAGCAAACAAGCATTTCAAAAGTCTGTTTCCAAAAATATTTTAAAGACAAAGTAATTATTGTCAATAATTTTATTTTTCTGACTGTACTTATATTTTAAATAGGGATTCCCGTAAATAATGGATTAATTTATTTATGTAAACTGGCCTGAAGTTACCGTTATATAATCTTGAATTATCATTGTGTGACCTCGAAATGAATTTGATGAACCATACCGTTAGAAGCCCGTAAACAGCCTTGAATTCAATGCCTTTGAATTTGTATGTGTGACTGCAGTGATATTGATAAGAAAATCTAGTCATATTAGGTATTTTGTTCTACTTTTCATGTTCAGTTGTACTTCAGCCAACTGTTTGTAAAGGGTGATTAGCTTTCTTAACGCAAGAAATACGCAACCTTGCGATACTTATTGTCAATTAAAGATGTGTATGGAGAAAATACAGGGTGCGGCAAAACAAAAACAGTGCAGTTTTGAAGGGCTATTAAAAAAACGGCGCAATTTAAAGAAATGGGATTTATTTTATCTTAATGGGTACATCATGCCGTTTTATGCATCAAGTCCTGAAGATGACATCAGAAAGATGATGACCCCCAGCAGCGATACATTGATGAAGGCGCTTTCTGAAAATTTCGGCTGCATTTAGGCACATCTCGATGGATGTAGCCGCGATTTCCTCCTGAATTCGATCCCTGAGTTCTTCCAAGGTGCGAGGTCGATGCCTAAAAACCTTTTCCTTCAGGTAGCCCCACAGAAAGAAGTCGCAAATGCTCAGATCAGGGGAGCGTGCGGGCCAGTCTACATCACCTCTCAGAGAAACAAGGCGCCCAGGGAAAACCTGTCGCAGTTGTCGTCATTGAAACTCGAGCAGTATGGGCCGTAGCCCCGTCCTGCTGAAACCAGATGTCTCCCAGATCTGCTTCCTCCATCAGTTCTTCCAAACGAGGTTGAAAAAAATGTTCCAAGATCTCTTCAAAAAAATAAATTTGGAAATCGCACACCACACGGTGACTTTTGGGGAGTGAAGTGGTCTCTCGTAAAGTTGCCTTGGGTTATTTACAGCCCAGTATCAAAAATTTTGTTTATTCACCACTCCACAGAGATGGAAGTAGGCCTCGTCACTACTGAAAAAAGTTGACCTCGCATGGATCCGGTTCAACATTTCTTGGAAGCGTTCTCCAGACCAAACCATGGTAACGACTAAAAACGGCACGATACACCACGCCAATGTTAAATTGAGATTTCTAAA